>VOPJ01006156.1:0-52773 GCA_014673585.1 Semibalanus balanoides
CCCAGACCGGGCCCCTCCCCGCTAAGTATGGGCCAGAATACGGGTCTTTTGTATGCGGGTCCCTTCAGAAATTTCGGGGGGTCAGCTGACCCCTTTGACCCCCCTGCGTGCGCCACTGGGTCTGAGCCCCCCCCAAATGATTTAAAATGTTAACATGAGGCCTTTGGCGTTGCATGGTAAGAATGGAGTTAAAATCTATCAAATTAACATTAGGGTCCCTCGACCGATTTCATAAAGTTCTACCACTGGCTACACAGGCCGCTCTACTGCGGCCTTTACAAGACCTGAGTCTACAAGCACAAGTGTCGAGGCGCGCCTTCAGAAGTTCATAACAATTTGAATAAATAATCGACACAAGCGATGCAGTGCCGTTCCCAATCCGAAACAAATCAAATCGTCTGCATCACTTCATAGAAAACAACAACCCGCAGTAACAAAAACGCTGTCGCTGTCGCTCACTGTCTCCAGAGCTTAAACGGACTACGTTGTATTTAACGACGATCCGACGTAAATCACAAACTCTCGTAACATGCAATGAACTCGATGGTTTGCTTCTTACTGAAATATACGTGTTGTCTCCAAGCCTACGTAACGCAGCGACACCCCTCGAACCAGTCATAATTCCTCTCTAATCTAACCAGAGTCCTGAAAACGTCACTGTGACGTTCAAGCCAAGGAATATCTCGTACCCATTCAAGGGATGAATTGTACGTAATGTGTAGCTCAAGACTTGGGCCCGAATTGCGGCCCGGGCCCTGCCTTTCCCGCTCTGATTACTTTGTTGCAGACCGCGCCGGTAATGAGCTGATATAACTGGTTTCGAGCCTTTTTTTTAAGAGAAAAGCCCCGTCTCTCTATTCCCTTGGCATTATTATTTGTTCTCTATTATTGCAGATTTGTTTTGCCATTATGTTTTCTTAACTCTGTTGTCCATGGCGTCTCATCCGTCTTAAATCCCTAACCTAAAACCTATGGCAGTAGACTAAAACTAACAGTTTAACAATTTTAACCCTCTAACAAAATCTGTCATAAATCCTTTTCGCTTCTTCCTGCTCTCAATGGTAGCGCCATCTATGCACCTTATTGTCGCTCGTCTTCTCAAAGTATGCGTGATTTAGGTTGTTTGCTGCTGTCAGCTTGCTCCGTCTTGTTCATTCTTCACAAAATATATCTGATCCGCCGGCTGTAATGTCCCTCGTTCGAGAGATCTAGCAATCATATCATCAGATCTTGTGCCACAATACATAGTATAATTTTATCTGAAAACTGTTACCGTTTGACCTCCGGTAATGCTCACATTTTAAGGACGCCTTATTAGACAATGACCGGGTACCGCATAACTTTTCCCTTCACGACTTAAGGTTATCAGCCTAACGGCTTAACATTGCCAAAGGAACATAAATGGTGCAAAGACAACAACCTGACCACCCCTTGTCACCGATTGGCCTCAGGTCACAACGTAAGTTAGCTTAATGGCACACGAGATAATGACTGAGTACCGTATAACCTTTTCCCAAAATTACTTAGATAAACCAATAGACCGCCAACGCCTTCCCTTTAACCCTCAAAAGGTGCACAACACAAGACTTGACCCTTACCGGTCACTATTTGACTTCAGGTCACCTGAAAGACGGTAGTATTTAAAAGACGAGCCGGCCAAATACGTATTCGTTGTTTACCGGCAGATTGTGTTCAAACGTATACACATCTTTGGTGTCGATGTGTGCACTCGACATATGAAAGCATTTGAAGCTGAGGGTAATCGCTTGATCTCAGGAGGTCAAAGTGAAACATAAATTTGTCAAATTTCGGGTACCGCATAACTTTTTCCTAAAATTACTTAGATAAACCATTCGATCACCAACGCCTTCCCCGTAACCCATAAAAGGTGCACAACACAAGAATTGGCCCCTGCCGATCACTATTTGACACCAAGTCATCTGTAAAGACTAGTATTTAATTGACGAGACAGCCAAATATGTATTCGTTGTTTACCGGCCGATTGTGTTCAAACTTATACACAACGTTGGTGTCGATGACTGCAAACGTAATTTGTGAGTGTTTGAAGTTAATATCAATAACTTAACCTAATGAGGTCAAAAGATAACACAAATTTGTCTAATCTGGGGTACCACATAACTTTTTCCTAAAATCACTTAGATAAACCATTCGATCACCAACGCCTTCCTTTTAACCCATCAAAGGTGCACAACACAAGACTTGACTCCTGCCGATCACTATTTTACCTCAGGTCACCTGAAAAGACGCTAGTATTTAGTTGACGAGCCAGCGAAATACATACTTGTTGTTTACCGGCCGATTGTGTTCAAACTTAAACACATCATTGGTGTCGATGAGTGTACTCGACATCTAAAAGCATTTGAAGTTGAGGTCAATAACTTGACCTCAGGAGGTCAAAGTGTAACCGAAAACCGTCAAATCTCGGAAACCGCAAAACTTGTTTTCTTCACCCGCTTGTAATGACATACGTAATTGACTAGCCGGTCAAATACTTATTCTTTGGTTACCAACCCAGATTTGACGCATTTCAGTTTTGTTTTAACCTCCTGAGGTCAAGCTATTGACCTTAGCTTCAAATGCTCTAACATATCTAGTACACCTATTGCCTCCTATTGACCTCAGCTTCAAATGCTTTCAGAGCTCGAGTACACTTTTCGACACCAACGATGTGTATAAGTTCGAACACAATCGGCCGGTAAACAAAGAATACGTATTTGTCTGGCTTGAAAATTAAATCCTATTGTTTTTACAGGTGGCCTGAGGTCAAATAGTGACCAGAAGGGATCAAGTCTTGTGTTGTGAACACTTGGCGGGTTACGGGGAAGGCGTTGGTGAAGTAATGGCATATTTAAGTGATTTTGGAAACAGTTATGCGGTACCCCATATTTGACAAATTTCGGTTGCACTTTGACCTCCTGAGGTCAAGCTGTTAACCTCAGCTTCGAATGCTTTCAGATGTCGAGTCCACTCATCAATACCAACAGTATGTATAAGTTTGAACACAATCGGCCGGTAAACAACGAATAGGTATTTGACCGGCTTGTCAATTAAGTACGTCTTTTCAGGTGACCTGAGGTCAAATAGTGACCGGAAGGGGTCAAGTCTTGTGTTGTGCACCTTCAGAAGGTTACATGGAAGGCGTTGGTAGTCGAATGGTTTATCTAAGAGATTCTGGGAAAAAGTTATGTGGCACTCCAGATTTGATAAATTGCAGTTAACACTTTGACATCCTGAGGTCGAGCTATTGTTCTTAGCTTCAAATGCTCTCACAAGTCGAGTACACTTATCAACACCAACGCTGTGCATGAGTTTGGGCAGAAACGGCCGGTTAACAACGAATTTGTATTTTATCGGCTCGTCAATTAAATACTATCGTCTTTACCTGAGGTCAAATAACGAGCGGTAGGGGTCAAGCCTTGTGTTGTGCTCCTTGTTTGGTTTAAGGGAAGGCGTTGGTGGTCGAATGGTTTAATTAAGTGATTAAAAAAATCGGTACCCGAGATTTAACAAATTTTGGTTACACTTTGACCTCCTGAGGTCAAGCTTTTGACCTTAGCTTCAAATGCTCTCACATTACCAGTACAGACATTGACACCAACGTTGTGTATAAGTTTGAACACAATCGGCCGGTAAACAACGAATACGTATTTGTCTGGCTTGACAATTAAATACGATTGTATTTACAGGTGGCCTGAGGTCAAATAGTGACCAGAAGGGATCAAGTCTTGTGTTGTGAATACTTGACGGGTTACGGGGAAGGCGTTGGTGAAGTAATGACATATTTAAGTGAGTTTGGAAAACGTTATGCGGTACCCCATATTTGACAAATTTCGGTTACACTTTGACCTCCTGAGGTCAAACTGTTAACCTCAGCTTCAAATGCTTTCAGATGTCGAGTACACTCATCGACACCAACGATGTGTATAAGTTTGAACAGAATCGGCCGGTATACAACGAATACGTATTTGACTGGCTTGTCAATTAAGTACGTCTTTTCAGGTGACCTGAGGTCAAATAGTGACTGGTAAGGGTCAAGCATTGTGTTGCGCACCTTTGTTGGTTTCCATGAATGGTGTTGGTGATCGAATGGTTTATCTGAACGATTTTTTTGTAAAAACTCATCCGGTACCCCAGATTTGACAAATTTCGGTTACACTTTGACCTCCTGAGGCCAAGCTATTGACCTCAGCTTCAAATGCTTTCGAAAGTAGAGTGCACTCATCGTCACCAGCGATTTGTATAAGTTTGAATAAAATCGGCCGGTAAACAATGAATACGTATTTGGCTGGCTCGTCAATTAAATACCTACAGGCGTCTTTACAGGTGACATGAGGTCAACTAGTGACCGGTAAGGGTCAAGTCTTGTGTTTGGTACCTTTGGAGGAAAAAAGAGAAGGTGTTGGTGGTCTAATGGTTTATCTAAGTGATTTTGAGAAAAAGTTATGCGGTACTCGGTCAGCATCCCGTGTGCCATTAAAGGGAACATAGCACCTTTAACATTAGTTTTAACTGAGATAGCCAGATTGTCGGGTGTACTGAAAAACCTCTAAATCTGAAATTTTTCCTTCCAAAACGACCTAGTTGCTGAGTTTCAGACGCAAAAACCGTTGGGCAATATTTGGCCGCATTTGGGCATATTACATAGTACCGTGAACGTTTTCGCATACGTCATACATGTAGTGCTATCTTTCCCAACTGTGATCCACCGCACTTACTGCTCGCTTTGAAACCGTCCGCCCATATTTCAAGTTACTGCGTCCGCCCCGCGACCAGCCACCGACGGTCGTCCAGGCCTTCCGGCAACACTCTAAGTGGTTCACGTATGCGTGCCCCCACGTCCTACTCGCGGTCCTCGCGAGCGAGCGCCGGTTCGATAACCCAGCACAGGTCGCGTTTCCACGTACCGGTGCTAACTCCGCCATACGTGTCGGTGCCGGCACAGCAAGCTGCACTGGGCGGCGCCCCGGGTGGCAATAAGTTTTGCGTTGAATGCCTCCTTGTGAACGTCACAACTCGCTTGGTGACGCAAGATTGTTGTGAGTCACAATTAACATATTACTTATTTTTCAAAATTACAACAAATTCTCTGACTTTTTCGCAAAAATGAATGCCAGGACTGTAATCAGGGCATTCTTCTCCATCATTCTACTTACTTTTCCTAAGGTGCTATATTCCCTTTAAGCTAACTTACGTTGTGACCTGAGGTCAATCGGTGACAAGGGGTGGTCAGGTTGTTGTCTGTGCACCAGACTTGTAAATGACTCAGAGTTGAGTCATGAATTGACTCATGAGTCAGACATTTTTGGATGGTTCATTGAGTTTGAGTCGACTCAGTTTTTTAAAAGCGGACTTGAGTTCAAGAGTTGAGTCGATTCAATCTGTTTGAAACATAACTTGATTCAAGAGTTAGAGTCAGTTTTTCGGTTGTCGAAGTCAGACTTGGAGACGACTACAAACAAATGTGATTCCAAATCCAACAGGGACATAGCTAAGGGAGGCAATGGGGGCCAAGCCCGTTCACCTGAGCAAACCAATTTACTCTACATAGAAATGCGATTTTTTCTGAACACTTCGACCCCCCCGCCATCGGTCAGCAATCAGTAATAATGCAACTTGGTTACGATGAAGTAAAATTGAGTCGAGTCGAATCAATTGTTGAAAACTGCAACTTAGAGTCATGAGTTTGAGTTTCTCATTTTTTAAAAAAAGCGGGACTTGAGTAAAGAGTCGAAATTGACTCAATCTGTTTGAAACAAACTTGAAGTCAAAGAGTCGAGTCAGTCATTTGGCTGTTGAGTCAGACTTGAGTTGACTAAAAAAATGTGAGTCATTACAAGTCTGCTGTGCACCATTTATGGTCCCTTTGGCAATGTTAGGCCGTTTGGCTGATTACCTTAAGTCGCTAAAGGAAAACTTTTGCGGTACCCGGTCATTGTTTAATAAGCCATCCTTAAAAATGAGAGCGTGACTTGAGGTCAAACGGTCACGTTTTCAGACATTTCTTGTGCACCATCTATGTGCTAATGCAATTATTATGACACTAGGACGATCGTGTACTCCAATTAGCATAGGAGTTATGCGGTACTGCAGGTTTGGGCTAAACCAGTGTTTTTGCAGGTGTTTTCGTGACCTCAGGTCAGACAGTTGGGGAGGAAGGTAATCTCTTGTGTTGTGCATACAATATGGTCACGCTGTGGGTGGCTCTGTGCTCAGTTGCATCTATAAGTGCGTTTTATTATATTGTATAGGGTACCGCCGCGCGCACATACTTATCACCCATTCAAAAAGAGACAGTAGCCGTTTTCACGATGGCCTATTTTGCGCGAAATGTTTTAAAACATTTTAAAATGTTGAAAATGTTTTAGTAGTAGCCGTCTTCACGGTGGACTAATTTGCGGGCAATGTTTAACCCTCGCCCTACGGTTCCGTAGGGCGAGGGTTAGAACATTTTTTCTCAAATTAGTCCATCGTGAAAGCGGCTACTAATAATAATAAAAAAAAATTACAATGTTTTAAAACATTTCGCGTAAAATAATCCATCGTGAAAACAGCATTGTGACCTTAGGATAAACAGAGACCCGGGCTGGTTCAATCTGTATTTTTCATGATCCCTATCTCGTTTCGAGTATTTTGGCGTTTAAAACGGTGGTCTAAGTCAATTAGGTAAGAAGTAATGGTATATTTGACCTTTTTGAAACTATTGTGACCTCTGTAGGTCAAACCGCTTAAGATATGCGCATATAACTTCATGCACAGTGTTATGACACCAGTACGCTGCTGGTGTGCGAATTTGGGCGAAATCAGAGCAATTTTGAATCCGTATTTGAATACGAATACGAATACTAACTAACTTCATAGACATCTCAGATGTAGGCATGCGGTTTGTTACCACTTACCAGAGTACGGATGAGCCATCGAAACTGATGACGGGTGGCTTGTAGTCGTGACTGGCAGTCGATGGTGGTCCGACAGCATCCCGGTCCGGCTGCCCGCCGTCAAAATGTCGCAAGCCACTGTCGCGATGTCCTCGGAGGCGCCGGCCCGCGGATCGGTACACCCTGGTGAGCGCCGCCTGCCACGTCGCACCTGAAGGTCCTCCAGACGGTGCGGGCCGCAGGACGAGTAGTACCACGGCGGAGCAGCGCGCGGCCCAGGCGCCGAGGACCGCAAAAGCCCGGATTAGCAGGTAAACACTTCCTGGATAACGCTCAGGTGCTGGCGCACGGTAGTGATGCCGGCGTCGTTCTCGGTGATGCAGGTGTATGTTCCGGCGTCATCGAATGACACGGCAGGGATGGTTCCCGTGACGCGGCCCGGCACGCCTTTAATCATCCTGAATTTGTGGTGGCTAGACCAGTTGACGATCGGTGCATGGATGTTGTCGTCGTTAGCCGAGCAGGTCATCTCTACCGTCTCGCCTTCTCTCGCCCTGCCGGCGCACATCTACATGTCAATATATCATCAATGGAAGAGTGAGGGATAATGTCCAGCCTAATTTCAAATCACACATCTGGAAACGCGAAAGGGGTCTCATTTTTGTTTTACCTCCATGCATCAAATACCTCCCCACATATGCCTGATATGCATAGTGTATTGTCGTCTAACAGGAGAATAAACACACGTTTTTCTTCAGGCATTCCAAAACATGTCATGTCGTGCCCCGACCTAAGTGATAAAAAGCCCAGCTGTTTAAATAAGTTAACAATACGTGCAATGCGTTTAAGACAATTCGCTTAATCTGCACCCCACTGGGGGAGGCAAAATACCCCACCCGGATTTTTTCAGTTACTTTGAAAAATCCATGGATGTATCTCGATTTTAAAATTGTGTGTATTCCCCATGCGCGTCGTTAATTTCAAACCTTCCACTAAAGTTTATTAGATGCAGCTACGACTATACGACGATAGTACGTTTCAGTGACTCGTTATTACGCTCATTCTTTGCGCCCCAAAAAAATTATAACATTCGCAATACAATTACACAAAGAACATTTGAACGCATAAAAAGAAAAAAATTAAAATCTCGCATTCCTTAACCTCCGCCTATCCGGCGGGGCATGCACAGGCCCCCCAGAATTTTATCATTTTTTTCTTTTTTGCGGAAACGTTTTTGAATACTCTCCTAACAAATTCTGCGCAATCTTCTTAAATCCATAACTGTTACAGAGCAATATACCCACCTCTGCCAAAATTTGTTAAAATCAATTGCATTTTTGGAGATAGAGTGACACCTTTGTGAAACGTCATGTTGGTAATAAACACAAAATTTGAGAAAATAATAAAAATTGAGATTTTGCTACAAACATGCAAACAAATAACAAACACTATTCAAAAAGATACATGTCTTTCATTATCGCGTGATTTCGATTTTTCATATATATTTGGTTTTGACCAAAAAACAAAAACCAATGGGAAAAATCCCCACAAATATCAAAAATTCAAAGAAATTAAAACCGAATACAATATGGAGAAATATGAAAAAATAAATATCCACATTGGCAAAGCAATATTCTATTTTTGACTGAGTGATGGCTTCCTAAGTGTAAGAAACTTATGACGTAATTTTTTTAATTCACTTTTTTTACTTTTGTTGACCAGACTAGATTTGTTGAGGGGAGGGCCTGTCAGGCCCTTCCCTGGTAGGGCGAAGGTGAAGAACGCTCCCGTAGGGCAAGGGTTAACCCCCGCCAGTGCAGGATCCGATACCTAAATGACCGTGCATCCTGCGACCCTCGATTGCCAAGTTATCGGCTCGGGATCCACGCTGAGGTTGCCCGTTTTTTGCGATTTCCGATTTTTCATTTGCTATGTTAACCCGCGCCCGGCCGGAGGAGGGGGGGGGGGCGGTTACTGTTTAGGTACCCCCTCCTCAGGGTTCTCAACGATAGCGGAAAAGCGGCGGCGCACAGCGCCGCCGTTATTGGCACAGCTGTTTGGACGTCGATTACCCACATTTTTAAAGTGTTGACTTCATGACATCTCAGGTCAGTTCACAAGGTCACGTTATGTGATCTTACCTCCAAACATATTTTTGGTCGTGCGAAGGCCACAGTCTTTGCCCCAATTATTTGAAACTTGCAGGATTTTATGGGTTCATATGTGCAGTCTCTCTTAAAAGTATCTACCCACTGTGGTGGTGGCGCTACATGAGCACTGAGCAGCCCGGCCCGACCCATGGCGACGCTTGTGAGAAGCTAATATCTCTGTAACAGCACTTCCGATTGACAAGCGGTCTTCTTTGCTGAGAAGCCCATTTAACCTACCCGGTTTCAGACCAGTGCCGACTCATGTGGGTGACTTACTACTGCGCGTGGTGCGTGCCGCGTAAGGTGTGTTTAAAAGTGTTTTCTCACACAAATTCTGCAACGGCTGGGGAGATGGTGCGCAAATTTTGTATATAGTTTGGCACCCCTCAGCCGCCACTTTTTCACATCTCAGGGGTAGGGTGACTGCACGTGCGCACGTGCACACCCCTATTCTATATCTCAGGAACACGGCTAAGCCGATTGTGTTCAAATTTGGTGTGTGTGATCAGAGACCTCGCAGCCGCCTGTTTTCCACAAGTCAGGGGTGGGGCCTCTGCACGTGCGCACGTGCACACCCCTATTCTATATCTAAGGAGTGGCTGGACCGATTGCGTTTGATTTTGGTGAGTGGTTAGGGACCTCTCAACTGCCGCCTTTCCACAAGTCAGTGGTGGGGTGGCTCTGTACGGGCGCACGTGCACGCACACTCCTATTATATCTCCGGAACGGCTGAGTCGAATGCATTTAAATGTGGTGTGTGGTTAGGGACATCTCAAGCGACACTTTCCAACAAGCCACGAATATGCATAGTCTATGCCCGTCTGCACGTGCGCACTCTTTTTGAATCTCAGAAACTACTTGCCCGATCGAGTTGAAATTCAATTCACCATACATCTCCTTCGCGCTCGCTCGTTCATCGCCAGTTACGGCGTCTTACTGGTTCTTATATTCTTATTATTATTCTCTTTTGTATTATTGTTATCACTTTATTCTTTTTTATTATTATCCTCAACACCTAAGTATTTTTTCCGATCGGTGATGATAAAGGAGGATTCCTCACCAGAGAAACTTCTCCTTCGGCTGAAAAAAGACTGGCAGGGTCGCGTGCGATGTGCTCACGACGACAAGATCCACGCTCTGCTCGATCGTGGCGGCGTAGTTCTCGACGGTGCAGGTGTATATACCGGCGTCGCCGAACGACACGGCAGAGAAGACTCCTGACGCGGCCGGGCACCCAGAAAATCCCTCGAGAATGTTTGCGTTGCCAGACCACTGGATGTCCGGTGCGGGGTCGCCGGTAGCCGAGCAGGTCAGCTCCACCTTCTGTCCTTCCATCACCCTGTCGAGGTTCATGACATGTATGAAGTTAAATTATAACATTTATGCAATATTGATTAAGGGCAAATGGTTTCATTTTGACGAACTCTCGAAGCTTTGGTAAAAAAGAACAATAAGTATGTCGTTGTGAAATATGTAAGGCATTTTCCACACCGATTCAATTATGACAGTAATATAAATTAAATGACATGAGCGCACAGGACTTAGGTCGTAAAATCAATCAACGCTAACAACCTTAAGAGACATTTAAGATAGAACAACTGTCAGTTATAGTTCAACTGTCAGTCAAAAATGTTTAGATATGCTTTGCAAATTTTGTAGGGGCATCGTTCATCTTTGTTCTCCAATTAGTTGGAGGGACAACTGTAGGAAATGCTCCAAAATAGACGCCCTAAAAATTAGCGCCAATACGTCAGAGCCCGTCATAGACATCCATGTTTTAAAAGCTCTAAAATTAGAGCATCTTTATAAACACTTTTACAAAAAAACCACTGACACATAAATTGTAGCAAAATGTCAGAAACCAAGAAAGCAATACAAGATGACAAAAATGATTCAACGATCGTGTTGTTTTTTTTTTTCTCGTTAAAAGCATTAACAAACCCAGAGCACATAAAAATGTAACTTGTATTTTCAAATTTGTGAAATTCATGTAAAAATTTTATATCCAGCAAATCTTAACAAGCTTAACTGTTAAGATTGGTCCTCAATTATAAAATTATAAATGTGTCGTACAGTTAATGTATAAGTTGTGGTAACAGTTTAAATTAATTATCTTTGCCAATTGTTGAAGCTGATTTCGCATTCAAATTGCCAACAGGATGCTTGAATGTGTTTATTGAATTTTGATTTGTGTTGTATTGGAATTGTTGACTGGATGTTGGCTGGTCACTGCCAGTTATTCATGCGATATATCAGCAAAGATATATGACCAAAGTGTTTTTTTTTTTGTTTAAAGTAAGCTAGGTCGGGTTTCCCAAAAACATTGGCTAAACTTCATTAATTTCAGTTTGATTTCCCATTTGAAAGTTTTAATGCACACTCGTTTCTTCAAAAGGCCCAAATGCTTGTTATTGGTGGCCCTACGGTGGCTGCATATTTTACTGCCACTAATGGTTGCATGAACTCATTTATTTTACATCACTATCTTACACACCCGCTGAAGGCCCTATACCTATAAAACAAATTTATTGGGGTAGGTTAGATCACATTTTTATGCATTAGGTACATTTAATGGGCTATTTTTGCATGCAACGACACTTCAACGCCACAAAGGGTGGAGAATGTAGCAGGCAGCGTGTGGCCAATTGCCACACAACTTAAAAGTGTGGTGTGGGCAGACCACACCAACATTGAATATTTAGACTTTCCTGCTCTAGGTCCACACAACTATGACTTTCCGCGCCTCTGTCCACACAAGCTGCTTATAGACTTCGCTCTTGTACCTCAAGCTATGACTTACGCTCTTGTTCCACTCAACAATATTGGACTTCCGCTCTTGATTCCACACAGCTTAGACTTTCCGCTCCTTTTTGGTTTTGCTTTCCATACAAGCTAATAGGACTTTCCGCGCTTGTCTTTGTCCACACAAGCTATAGACTTTCCGCTCCTCTTCTTGTCCACACAAGCTATTAGGACTTTCCGCCTCTTGTAAACACAAGCTTAGTAGACTTTAAAACTCTTTGCTTCACTCAAATATTGGGGGGAGGGCACTTTTCAACTATTGTCCACACAAAGCCAAATAGGACTATCCGTTCTTGGTCCCACACAAGCTATAGACTTCTGCCGCTTCTGTGTTCACACAGCTATAGATCACTCTGTCGTCCACACAAAATATGAACTTCCGCTCTTCATTGTCGAAAAGCAAATTACTTTTCGCCTTGTCCACACAAGCTATAGACTTTCGGCTTGGTCCACAAAGCTATGGACTTTCTTGCTGGTTCACACAAGCTTGATGATGTCCAATGGCTTGTTCCCCAATGTACACTCAAAACATTTTCATCTTTTTTGTGTTATGCAATGTACTGGATCATCTTGTCAGGCATGCAATGAGTAAAAAAATAAACAATATAATATCCTTTGGCCACTCAACTATTTTAAAAACGATTCTTCCACTGTGATGCAACAGAACCATGCGAAGTGCAAAACATTTACACTATTTTAATGGCGATTTCCAATGTTACTCGCGAGTCGGGAATCGGCGAAAGAAGTTGCTTACGTTTTTACGCGTCTAATTCTCAAGAGAAGCGAGTTTTACCGTTGTCGATACCTTTTTACTTTTGACGTTACAACTCGTTTCGATGACGCAAGATTGTTGTGACGTCACATGTAAAAATATGACTATTTTCAAATTTCTAAAAATTTTGACCTTTTTCGCAAAAATGAATGCCAGAACCGTGATCAGGGCACTCTTCTCCACCATTCTACATACTTTTCCCAATGTGCTATATTCCCTTTAAATAACTCTGTTTTAATATGATCAGTAATACATTGCATCAGCATACAATAGCGCGTATACAACATGCACTATTCTATGATAACGCCTGATGTTTGTCCTGCTTCTGGTGGCACAACCAAATCGCTGAAAAAGTTACTAATCATGTCACAAACAGCCGTATTTTGTAGGTTGTATCCGCTCACCTGTAAGTGGTTGGCTGAGTCAGACGAATGACAGGGATTTCTCCCCAGGAAGATTGACGACTAGTGATGCTGACGTGGGCTTGGGACGATACAAACTTGGAGTAGATCATACATAGGTTCCGTGCAGAGTCCTCATCGCCACGAACTCGAATCAAGCTGGCACAGGTAGCACATGTCAGATCCGATGCTAGATGTATCATGCACGTTGAAGCAGCTTGTATTATATGCACCTTTTCAAATGGACTGTTGCAAATTAATGTTTTCACTGGGTATGATAAATATATCAGAACCAAATAAAATAAGCCTAATATCAATTGATGATAGAAAATGGATACAAATATGATATAGGTAGCCTGAGGAGGGGCCATATCCGATCGAAGTGACACAAAACGACTTTTCCTCCCGTTTTTAAACAAGGCGCATGTAAAATAGTAGTAAAACAACCTAGCACAAGGCCTGGAAGTCCCCTGTCAGCCTGAGTGGATCATCTGTCAACATAAGCAACATCAACATTAACGCAACTACTGCAAACATAAAGTTTGGAGTTAGGATGACTGGATCCGCGGATGGTTTGCCCCGCGGATGACTGGCTCCGCGGATGGTTTGCCCCAATCCAAAACTACTTTCCGCCACCGCTGGCAGTTGCAGTCAGGTCAGAGCCAGCCATCAGCCACACTCATAACCTGGGGAGATTTAGTATCATGTGCAGAACTGAGAAATCATGTGACTTAGACGTCAGAGTAGGCAGAGGCGTCAGGTAGGCAGAGGCGATATCAAGACCAAAACATGTAACAAAACATGTTTTTAAACCTTATGAAGTCTTCTTATCAGATATATAATGACGTGTAGATATCAGTTTGAAGCGCTCAGTGATGTATTCGAATGCGCATTGAATTATGTTATAATTCGCCGCCAAGCATGCGTTAGAGGGTGAAATCGGAAGGACCATAGTTTGTACCATAGCAACTGTACCTGGACGCTATTGAATTAAGGATAAAGTGTTCCTGGTCGTTGGCCAAATGTGTTTTGATGCCTAATTGTGTTGCTGACTGGACATACCTGCCCCCAATCTGATGTGTGAGTCGTGGATACACAAATAAATTATGATCTCGATGGTATCAGGGTCAATCGCACAACATGGGTGATCAAAATTACCACTCGATTTAGTTTTCAAAGTAAGTTTGTACATGACTTTATTCTGAAACCATTGAACAATACATATGAAGTATGAAACAGAACGTGTTTGTGTAAAAGAAATATAAGGGTTTGGAGCTGCAACGCAACTCCCAGAGCTCAATAAGAGGATAAGTATTATAGTGATAAGCTAGATGAGATCAGTGCTTAAGTGGCCGAATTCCCCATGTTCTCCTATATTTGTGTAGGTAATGGATAATTGGATCGAGTAATACATAATCCTTTCAAGTAGTAATCTTCCTTGAGAACGTTACGGGACATGCCGTTGGCGGATGCTTACCTGAGGAGATCTTCTGGCTGGTCGCCGGCTGGGTCAGACCTCGACATCGCATAAGCGTCGATCAAGGTGCGTTTCGCTAGCTTCGTAGAAATATTTAAAGTGCGGCAATGGACATTATCGTAGCCGGGATCGGCGTCCAGTTCCGCTCCTGTCGTACGCAGAGAACAGGGCTGTCGGGCGCCGTGGCCACAGGCATAGGCGGATCCAAAGATGTGATTTGACAGTTGGGGGGGGCAAATCCCCAAAATTATTCGCATAATTCTGAAAACTTCATCGGGTATTTCGCTTGCTATATGTATCAATAATGATTTAAATACCAACTTTCTCTTAGAGTAAAATGTTGCTTAGTTTACCCGACCCAAAACTTCAGGAAATGGTTCAAATTTGCGCCAGATTTTGGTGGTGGCGGGGGCATGGCCCCTTTGCACCCCTGGATCCGCCCTTGGGCCCACAGGCAGTGGCAGAAAGGAGGGCTGTCGGCCGCCAGCAGATGGGGAGTCTGGATGGTGTGCTGCCTACTTTCAGCAGTTCATAGCTCTGACTGATGAAGTCTGATGCACTGTTCACGGAGAACAGTACAAAGTTGAAAGAAACAAGTATCATGGTATTCAGTTCACAATGTGAGTTTGTAGATACAGATAGGTTATCTGATGTCCACAGAACACAGACCATAGAAGGTAGAATTACAGAATTACAGTCAACAGCTACAGGCCGTAGTCATAAAGACAGCCATAGCAGTTCAATAGGCGTTTTCCACGATGGATTATTTTGCGGCGAAATTGTTTTAAAACATCTTAAGATGTTTTGAAATGCTTTATTATGAAAATTTTAGTATACGATAATTTCCAAGAAAAAATAAATACTGATTTGGGCGATATTATCAATTATTCAAAGAGTTATGGAAACATGAAATGGCTCNTGGTGACGGTGTAGCCCATCTCAGACGAGAGGAGTTCAGTGGACAGCAGCAGGTCAGTTTGGTGACGGTGTAGCCCATCTCAGACGAGAGGAGTTCAGTGGACAGCAGCAGGTCAGTTTGGTGACGGTGTAGCCCATCTCAGAAGGGAGTTCAGTGGACAGCAGCAGGTCAGTTTGGTGACGGTGTAGCCCATCTCAGACACAACTATAGCCTACTTGCGTTGCAACAAGACTGTATCCGCCGGAACAACCACATTACACCGTACTGCACGCAATTTTAGGAGTTACATCCTTGTCACACTCACAGAAAACAACATATTGCCACACCAACGCCACACAGCCGCACACACATCTTCACAGAAGCGGAATCATCACATTTCCGGTATGACAATTGATCAGCGACACATCGCTGTCACCGACAGGCCAATTTAGCAGCTGTAACCGGCCTGCCTTGTGACGTCAGGCAGGTGTGACGGGGCCGCCGGCGACACTCTCAGGCGGTGTCGCTGCGCTCGACTCACGTGGCACGCCGTCGACGTCATCGTCGTCGTCGTCGTCGTCATGGTTTTCGGCCTGTCGCCGGGCCTTCTTGAGCAGTGCGGCGCCGTCCAGAGGCACGCCGTCCACGTCGTCTGAGTCGCTGAGCGGAGCGCCGTCCACATCGGACGAGTCGCCGTCCGCCCCGCCGCCGCCCTCCGCCGCCTGCTGGGTCACATGTCAGATGCGGGGGAAGGTCAGATGCGAGGTCAGGTCAGATACAGGGTCAGATCAGTGCCGTCCGCCGCCCCGCCCTCCGTCTGCCGGGTCAGGTCAGGTTATGGTCCGGGCCGTCCGCCGCCCTGATCTCCGTCTATCTGGCCTGGTCAAGTCAGGTCAGGGCAGCTCAGGTCAGATCCCGGATACAAAAGCCCCTTCGCCTGCGGAGACGACAGAGTTCTGATTGTTTAGGGTGCAAGTCCGCAGCCAGAGATACTTATAAAGCTCAAACGACTGCAATCTGTTGAGACTCGGTCCGAGTTCTCAAGCAAAGTCCGATACAATCGATAACTCTGAGGCCCACAAACTATGCCGTCCTGCCAATCTATTATTACAGTGCCGGGAAGCAGGGTTAGGTTATGCTGTGTTAGGAATGCATACCTACCGATGACAAGTCATGGACATGTTCGAAGCTCTCTCGTGTTGTGTGCAGAGATGTGGAGTGGCAAACACGTACCGTCGTGCCCCAACCGAGCTACGGCGAAAGATAGTCCTTAAAGGTAACAGTTCACCTTTAACATGGGGGTTTGAGTTGAGATAGCCAAGTTGTGACACATACTCGAAAATGACTTGTGACGCTTTCACATCTTCAAAGAAACCCCTTAATTAATTAATATTCAGTCCTAAAAGTCGGGGACGGGAATAATCGGTAACTCCAATCGCTGATTGGCTGATTTTGGCTGATTTGACGTATGATTATGACGCACAGATGATGTAAGACTTGGGAAAGTGTAAGTGCTGGACAAGACCATACTGTTTCAGTACCCCTTTCTTTTTATTGCAATAATGAACTTTGTCATGTAATGTTATGTAAAGTGATTTTGATGTTCAAATATCATATAAAACATTTTTATAAGCAACATTCTGTAGCGTATGTGTAGCGTTCAGCGCTGGCCTGAACGTTCCAGACTCGCGTCGATTGTTTGATCAGTCCCCACTCCCGACCCCACCTCGTACCAAGTACGCGCGTGCGCTGTTTGGCAATTGCCCGCCGCTGAGTATAATAGGAGCCGGCCGGCGAGACCGCGGTGACCAGTGACGTGTAGACCGTGAATGAACTTGTGGCACATAATCCAGACGGACGCCCCAGAGCACGGACAGTGAGCGACGGTGGCGGACACTACACTTTCTTAGTGAAATCTCATAGTGACGAATACCTACTTAAAGGGATCATAAGACCTTTTCGAATGTCTTCTAATAATTTTCTGGAGGATGGAAGCGATGCAACAATATTCATCGAACGTTATTACCCCTCGCTTTTGTTATGAATTACATTCAGATTATATCAGCACTAGCAATTCTGGTCCAAATGCAAAAGAAGACAACATTTCGCTCTATAAGTGCAAAAATGAGGCATATATTGCGCTCTGAATACAAACAATGCACAACGTAAGCACTTGGTGTAATACAAAGTTGTGGCAATTGCCGATCTGTGCGCTGCAATCGTCGAAAATTTTCACAACACTGCTACTAAATTATAAGCAGACCTAAGAGATCAAGACCAAGAGTTGAAGTCAGGACATGCATACCGGTCATCAGCCGAATCATATCGCCTAAAAATACAAATGGTTTTCTAAGCCATCTATCTTTCACTGATTTCCATGACGGTGCCAGGAATCATGTCTGCATTACCTTTAAATGTTTATTTGAGGCTTAGACTGGCCGATCCGGGGTCATCCCATCAACCTTTGCATTGGGCGATTGGAGTCAACTATATTGGAATGAACGTGGATGCCCGAGTCATTAAGAATGACATTATATCTGATTTGCATGAACCGAGTAATGTAACAACTAGTTATGAACCAAATTTTGCCTTTTTCCGCTATTTGGGACCCATAATCATTGAGGGAGATACGGAAGACAAGGCACGGGTTTACGTGTTTCATTTCTACGGCTCTAACCAGGAAGCACTTATTTGCGTGGAACGCTTACGAAGTTTAAACGTGATTTTGGAATAATCAGAGACATTTGCAAGCTTTATGAATAAAATCTGCAATATAACTTAGCCTCGTGTACCAAACTGCATTGCCACCTCCAATAAAGTTGGAAAATGGTCTTATGATCCCTTTAAAGCAAGTATCTGGTGATGGTTTTTCAAAAGCGTTGTATTTTCCGGCATCTTCAACAAGTACTTGGGCAAGTACCGCCATGTATACGACACGACCCCTCACTAAATCGATGACGTTTTGAAGATATTGCGTGCTTCTAAGCCAGCTGATTTCGCATTATTCTGAGGAAAAATGTGAGTTTGAACCAAATAACTGATATTATAATTTGCTTTTTTCCGCGTAAATATATATTTTATGGCTTTCTAGTGACATGATTACTCATTTCTAGCTTCTCTCAATCATTTCTTAGATTTTTGACGTTTTTTCAAGGTTATCTGTTTCAATGTAAATGGCTACCTTTTAATGGGTGGGGGAACTAAAAAAAAAAAAAAAAATGTGGGCAAGGATGGATGACATTGTTAGAATTAATATTATGGATGGAAAAATGATCGTAACCATGTCCAAAATTTATTTTAATAAAATCGTCAGAAATATAAGCAAACAAGCTTCAGCATTACGCATTATAAGTTTGACAAAAAAACATTATTTTCAAATGACACGCACTACTCGCATACCTCCGTTCAACCGTCCTCAGCGGAAAAGATTTCTTAACATTTGTAGCAGTCCCAGCCATACAGCAACAGGTCGATCAATATCGCAAGGTCCTCTTACACATTCAACAAAAAATATTACACCACTCGCAGTTCATGAAGTGATAATCCGCAAGATTATTACGATGTAAATAATTACCTACACTACACAAATATTCCATCACCATCCATATGTACAATCGTAAGCACTCCTACACTTTGGGGGAACACATAACGGACTTTCATTTAGACGCATCAAACACAGAAATAATACCGGCCTTCAATATAGAACATATTAGCTCAGGTCCGCGAACAGTGCGAAATTAAAAAGCAGAATTCAATTCAAATTAGGAAACCTCAAACCTACCCTGAACATTATGAGAAGCTCTGGCCCTCGTCCATTGAACGGTATTTAGGCTCGCCCTCTACACGGGCACATTTTTTTTAGTGCGTTCGCGTTTCCCGTCTCGCCTAGATTGTTTTTCAGTGGTTCTCTGGTGCTTTTAGATGAATTTGGTGTGGTGCTATGGTCCAATTGGGTGTCTATCTTTGAACGAATGTGCAGCGCCGTTGAGACCCGTTGAGACGCAGTGGACCCATTGGGGCAGTCGGGGCGTGCAGAGAGTGGCTCGGCCGGATGTCTCTTCGCACTGTGTCCTCGACCGTGTCTCTCGACCGTGGGCCTTACACAGTTTTGTGTTAGTGTAGAGCTGCTTACGAATTGTACAAATGGATGGTGATGGAATATTTGTGTAGTGTAGGTAATTATTTACATCTTCAATATCTGCGGGATTATCACTTAATGAATCTGCGAGGGTGATAATATGTAATTGTTGAATGATAAGAGGACTTTCGATATATAGTACTGTTCGTGGTTTAATGGCTGACTGTAACAAATGTAAAGAAGATCTTTTCCGCTGAGGACGGTTGAAGAGGATGCGAGTGTGCGTGTATTTGAAAATACGTTTTTTTGTCAAACTTGATAATGGCGTAATGCCGAAAGCTAGTTTGCTTATATTTCTGGACTATTTTTATTAAAATATAAATATTTGACATGGTTACGATCATTTTTCCATCCATAATATTAGTTAACTGTTTCCTTTAAAATTTAAAAAGGCCGTCTAGTCCCCAAAACGGCTAATCACCACCATTATTCCCGTATTACACACATTGAGTAACTGAGCGGGATCGCTGGGAAGTATGAACATTGAACCATCGCTGGACCGAACAGCAAGAGTTCGTCCTTAACCCGCGCACTGCAGGGGGGGGGGTTGATTTCCGCCCCCCCCTCAGGTTTTTCGGGAGTAGCGCAAAAACCGGCGGAGGGGGGGTGGGGGGGGCTATATCTGGAGCGGCAGCAGTGGCGCCCACGCTCCCTAATAGCCAGACATTCCTGAGAAAACATGCCGGTCTTGTATCCATCCTTTCTGCCTCCTGTGGCGAATTAGCGCATGATGACAATACACGGGTGGCAAAAACCATTCCCAATAACGTCATTTGTCTTTATTGCCCACTCCGTCTACGGTCCGTAATCTTATTTGGTCGCGGTCACCGGTCCTAGGTCATAGAATGTCGGTGTCGTCACCGCTCACATCTAATATCCGCCGCGGTCTCATCAGAGAGAGAATGGGGCACCAGCCGCAAACAGACGCCGCGGCAGGCCGGCACCCACGGCAACCACAAGACTATTCGCGGAATCAACAGGACCCTCCACGGCACCCAACAGATCCAGCGGGATGGCAGGTTCAGTGGGAGGTGAGGTCTAGTGGGAGGGAGGTTCAGTGGGAGGGGAGGTTCAGTGAGAGGGGAGGTTCGGTGGGAGGGGAGATTCAGTGGGAGGCGGAGGTTCAAGTGGGAGGGGAGGTTCAGCTGGGCAGGGGAGGTTCAGTGGGAGGGGAGGTTCAGTGGGAGGTGAGGTCCAGTGGGAGGAGAGGTCCAGTGCGAGGTGAGGTTCAGTGAGATGGAGGTTCAGTGGGAGGTGAGGTCCAATGGGAGGAGAGGTCCAGTGCGAGGAGAGGTTCAGTGGGAGGGGAGGTTCAGTGGGAGAGGTTCAGTAGGACGGGAGGTCCAGTGAAAGGGAGGTTCAGTGGGAGGGGAAGGTATTCAGTGGAGGGGAGTAGTGGGAGGGGAAGATTCAGTGGGAGAGGTTCAGTAGGACGGGGAGGTCCCAGTGGAGGGAGGTCCAGTGGGAGGGAGGTTTCAGTGGGGAGGGGAGGTCCAGTGGGAGGGAGATTCAGTGGGAGATGAGGTCAGTGAGAGGGAGGTCCAGTGACGAGGGAGGTTCAGTGGGAGGGGGAGGTCCAGTGGGAGGGGAGGTTCAGTGGAGGGGAGGGTTCAAGTGGGGAGGGGAGGTTCAGTGGGAAGAGGTTCAGTAGGAACGGGAGGTCCAGTGAGAGGGAGGTTCAGTGGGAGGGGAGGTCCAGCTGGGAGGGGAGGTCCAGTGGGAGGGAGGATCCAGTGGGAGGGAGGTTCAGTGGGAGAGGTTTTCAGTAGGAGACGGGAGGTCCAGTGGGAGGGAGGTCCGTGAGAAGGGGAGGTCAGTGGGAGGAGAGGTTCAGATGGGGAGGAGAGGTTCAGTGGTGGAGGAGAGGGTTCAGTGGGAGGGGAGATTCAGTGGGAGAGGTTCAGTAGGACGGGAGGTCCAGTGAGGAGGGAGGTTTCCAGTGGGAGGGGAGGTCAGTGGGAGGGGAGGTTCAGTGGGAGGGGGTTCAGTTGGTGAGGGAGGTTCAGTGGGAGAGGGTTTCGTATGACGGGGAGTCCATGAGAGGGAGGTTCAGTGGGAGGGGAGGTTCAGTGGGGGGAGGTCCAGTGGGAGAGGTTCAGTAGGAGGGAGGTCCAGTGAGAGGGAGGTTCAGTGGAGGGGAGGTCCAAGTGGGAGGGGAGGTTCGTGGGAGGTTCAAGTGGACGGGAGGTCCAGTGGGAGGGAGGTCGCAGTGAGAGGGGAGGTTCAGTGGGAGGGGAGGTTCCGGTGGGAGGGGGAGTAATTCAGTGGGAGAGGTTTCAGTAGGATGGGAAGGCTCCAGTGAGAGGGAGGTTCATGGGTAGGGAAGAGGTTCAGTGGGAAGGGAAGGTTCAGTTGGAAAGGTTCAGTAGGAACGGGAGGTCAGTCCTCCCCTCCCACTGAGTAGGGAGCGTTCAGTGGGAGGGAGGTCCAGTGAATGAGGGGAGGTCCAGTGAGAGGGGAGGTCAAGTGAGAGGGAAGGTTTCATTGGGGGGGAGGTTTCAGTGGGAGGGGAGGTCCGTTGGGAGGGAGATTCAAAATGGGAAGGAGGTTCAGTGGGAGGAGAGGTTCAGTAGGACGGGAGGTCCCAGTCCTCCCCTCCCACTGAGAGGGAAGGTCCAGTGGAGGGGAGGTCCAGTGAGAGGGAGGTCCAGTGAGAGGGAAGGTGTCAGTTGGGAGAGGGAGGTTCAGTGAGAGGGAAGGTTCAGTGGGAGGGTTGAGGTTCAGTGGAGAGGTTCAGTGGGAGGGGAGGTGTCAGTGGGAGAAGGTTCAGTGGGAGGGGAGGTTCAGTGGGAGAGGTTCAGGTAGGACGGGAGGTCCAGTGGGAAGGGAGGCCAGTAGGAGGGGGTTTCAGTGGGAGGGCAGGTTCAGTGGAGAGGGGAGGTTCAGATGGGGAGGGGAAGAGGTCAGTGGGAAGGGGAGGTCGCAGTGGGAGGGGAGGTTCAGGTGGGAGGGAGGTTTCAGTGGGAGGGGAGGTCCAGTGGGGAGGGGAGTCCAGGTGGAGGGGAGGTTTCATATGGGAGGGGAGGTTTCAGTGGGAGGGAGGTCCAGTGGGAGGGAGGTTCAGTGGGAGGGCAGGTTCAGTGAGAGGGGAGGTTCAGTGGGAGGGGAGGTCCAGTGGGAGGGGAGGTTCAGTGGGAGGGGAGGTCCAGTGGGAGGGGAGGGGGTCCCACTGTGGGAGGGAGGTCCATGTGGAGGGGATTCCACCTGGGAGCGGGAGGTCCGCTGGGAGGGAAGTCCATTGGGATGGGTGAGGTTTCGTGGGGAGGGGAGGTTTAAGTGGGAGGAGGTTCAGTAGGATTGTAAATTGTATTGTATTGTTAGCTAAATCTGGCCAATCCAATGTTAGGGCTATTCGAAGGTCATCGTCAATGACAGGGTATAAAAGTGACCAATCAAGACAGCACACTCACACACTGCACATACAGTAGCTAAAGGTATGTAAATGGGTCATAAATGACGTTCGAAAACACGATTAAAAGAAAAATTGTAATGATATGAACAGAACAACGCAGACATCGGCTAAAAAATTATTTTACACAATTGTGAGACACAGGTTAAATCTAAAAAACCAAAAAGATCATAATAGAATAATGACGCCTAAAATAAGCATAAAATGACTGGCTAAGAGAGTGTGGTTCTTTCACTATCACGCCACTGAGCTAAGATTCTGCGCCTTTTACTCGCGAAATGATTTAAAAGAAGACCTGACATTGACACTGTTCTAGACATCAAACAATTGTAACTACACGCCTGTTGTATCAACTGACTGGTATTGAACGATGTTTGGCATGATTTGTACGAGGTTTTCCGGCGAGAGCTAGGTGGTCTCAGACTGGACGTGTTTTTTCGGCTGACCAGTTTCATGGTTAAAGCGATATTAGCTGCGAGGCATAGGACACAGATAGGATTCCCTGAGATATGAGCTTGTGTAAACATGGAGAGATACAATATATCGACAAACTGGTGGATTTGTTAAGCCAGCCTAAGTCAGTAAGGTACGTCTGAGATATGGTCGTACTTTCGTCGATTGGATATAATTCTAGCCGCAAAGTTGAATACTTTCTGAATTTTTTATAGTGATACAGATCTAGCGCTACCATAAACTTGCACACAGTAACGTACATGGGATATAACGAGTGCATCGATTATTCTAGGGCAACAACTTCTTCGAGGAGTTACTGTTTTGCATTCGCAAGCCGAATGAGAATTCCAAAACACGATTAGATACATGTTTGACATGATTTCCCATGTTAAATTCTTATCCATTACGATACCTAGATTTTTAACCTGATCTGTGCTTTCCAAGCTCTCGCCCATCAATTTAATGGACGCTGGACGAGGGACCCTAGCCAGCTGTCTACGGTCTACACACATTAACAGCTCTGTTTTCGAAGCATTTATTTTCATACCATTTTGTAAGAACCAAGTGCTCATGATATCTAGACCATGCCTCCAAACAATGTTCCATTTCCGTGAGTCGACTCCTATGCCCTGATATCGCTAACTGAGTGTCATCTGCAAATCTGACTGTCGTTATTCGGAATCCATTGATTTCGCAAGGAATGTAGCATGACAGATCGTTTGAAGCAATATTAAACAAAAGGGGTCCCAAACAAGTACCCTGAAAACATCCAATCTGAAATAGGAGGGGAGGTCCAGTGAGAGAGAGGTTCAGTGGGAGGGATGATCAGTGGGAGGGGACGTCCATCAGGAGGGGAGGTCCAGTGGGAGGGGAAGGAAGTGTAAGCGGAGGGCCAGGCAGAGAGGTCCACTCCGCCACCAACATCAGCAATCAGACGGCGCATAACTCGATTGCGGGCGGGCCGGCGCCGCTGATGGATGGAAAGGCCGCTGACACAAGCACGATCCGTTCCTGCAGAGACCCAGCTGTGTAAGCTGTAGCGCCAGTGATTGCGGCGGGCTGAGCTGGCACGGACTGAAGACTGTCCAGTCGGAGATCGAGCGGTGTGGGACATGGTGACTGGTCAGACGCAGGCAGCGCGGCACAATTTTGTGCTGAATTACGGAACTATTAGAAAGGCCAATACGACCTGATTTGCCCGGACTTTCACTCATGATCGGATTTACGAGGCACACACGTCTATGTCGGCTTAACGTAAAGGTGATCTGCCCAGTGCTTATCCAGCCTGTTCTTGAAGCTCTGCTCAGATAGGGCGCAAACTGTGTCTTCCGGCAGAGCGTTCCAGTCATATATGGCTCGTACAAAGAGGTAGTTCCGTCGTACCCTGTTCTGTGCTTGCTGCTTGGCGACTTCCCTCGAATGCCCTCCTGTTACCAAAGTCGGTGGATCCGCCAGGAATGCCTCCCTGTGCAGACCAATGTTATCACTGAAGATTTGGTAGATCAGGACAGACTTGTAAATGACTCAGAGTTGAGTCATGAATTGATTCATGAGTCAGACATTTTTGGATGAGTCATGAGTTGAGTCGACTCAGTTTTTTAAAAGCGGGACTTGAGTCAGAGTTGAGTCGATTCAATCTGTTTGAAACAGACTTGAGTCAATAGTTGAGTCAGTTCTGGTTGTGAAGTCAGACTTGAGTCGACTCAAACAAATGTGAGTCAAATCCAACAGGGACATAGCTAAGGAGGCAATATGGGGCCAAGCCCTTTCACCGGAGCAAACTAATTTACACTAGATAGAATGCGATTTGTCTGACACTCGACCCTACCCCCCCCCACACACACACACACTGTCAACATCAAGTAATAATGCAACTTGTATGATGAGTCAAATTGAGTCGACTCAAATGTATTTTTGAGTTGAAGTTGAATCAAATTTGTTAAAACTGCATCTTGAGTCATGAGTTGAGTTGACTCAATTTTAAAAAGCGGGACTTGAGTCAAGAGTCGAGTCGACTCAATCTGTTTGAAACAAAACTTGAGTCAAGAGTCGAGTCAGTCATTTGGCTGTTTGAGTCAGACTTGAGTTGACTCGAAACAAATGTGAGTCATTACAAGTCTGGATCAGGATCATATAATCCATGTGCCGCCTGTACGCCAATGATGGAAGCTCCAATGTTTTCAGCCGTTCTGGGTAGGGCAGGGGACGGAGCTCAGGTACCAGCTGGTTACGCGACGCTGAACCTTCTCAAACATGTCCTAGCCATGCTCGTTGAAAGGTCCCCATTTCTCATTTTCGTACTCTAGTAATGGGCGCACTAGCGTCTTGAAGAGGATGGGAAGGGACCGCCGATCAATGCACTAAAAAAGCGTCGGATTAGGCCAAGGACTCGGCTGCTCTCGTTAACAACGGCTGCAGCTTGTTCTCGGAACTTCAATTCATTGTCCACGATTACGCCGAGGTCCTTTCCTGAGGTGACTTTCTCGAGCTCCGTGCCCAGTAAGGTGTAGGTGTGGTGTCGATTCCGCTTACACTTCAATGCATTGAAGGGCAACAACCACTTCTTTGACCACGCCTCCAGAGGGTCAAGGTCGTGCTGAATTCGACCACAATCGGTCTGCATCTGCACACCTGCATATAATTTGGTATTGTCTGCGGAAAGCTTCGCAAGGCTCGTAACGCACTCAGGCGCAAGTCGTTGACAAAGAGAAGGAACACAATTGGTCCCAATACCGACCCCTGGGTGATTCCGCTAAGGACTGGGGCCCAGCTCGACTTCTCACCAGTGAGTATTACCCTCTGGTGTCGTTCCTTCAGGAAAGCCTCAATCCACTTCAGGATGCACCCTTGGATTCCCAGATCATGCAGCTTGTTGAGAAGGCGTCTGTGAGCCACGGAGTCGAACGCTTTCTAAAAATATAAGTAGGCTATGTCCATTGTCCATAGGCTTCCCCTCTTCTAAGCCCCGAATCCAATCCTCCGCTGTTGCTAGCAGTTGCGAAACCTATGAGCGCTTGGTGAGGAAGACATGCTGGGCGTCATGCTGTTCAGCCGTTTCATGCAAATGGACCATCAATTTGTCCCGAACTAGGGATTCCAGTACTTTGCAGGGAATGGAAGTCAGACTCACGGGACGATAATTACAGGGCTTTTGGCGGCTATCATTTTCGAAGAGAGGGACCACCTCACCAGCCTCCCTGTCATCAGGCAGGATTCCGGATTCCAGGGACTTGCGGTAAAGGGAGCAGGGTGGTACACTCAGATCAGAGGGCTGATCAGGCCTCTGATCAGAGGGCCTGCCAACTCCCGGAGAATGCGAGGGTGGAATCCATTCGGGCCGGGATAGTAATTTATCTTCAGCTTTTTTAGCCTTTCTCCCACTGCACCAGGGACGACTTTGATCGCAAGAGGTGCTCCGTGCCAGACCGCCGGAAGACCAGGCACCTCAGACTCGTCTTCCTGCGTGAACATGCTCGATACAAACTTTCCCAGGATCTTCGCCTTCTTTGAATCGGCACCGGCCCGTGAGCCGTCGCTTCTCTCGAGGTTTTTCAACCCGTGCATGTTTTCGTGTGGAGACGGAAATTAGCATACTTCTAGAACTTTTTCGGATTGCCTTCGATCTACTTAACCAAGCTGTCTTCGAATGCTCGCCTCAGCCCGCGGGTTAGCTAACGGAGGTCATTTCTGGCGCGAGCATATCGTCCGTCCATAATTACGTCAGGGTTGCCGAGCACATATTAATTGTTGTTCAGGTGCTTTCCGAGCGCACCATCATTTCACCGGTCCAGTGTGTCAAAACGTACTGACTTCACCATCATTTCACCGGTCCAGTGTGTCAAAACGTACTGACTTCACCATCATTTCAACGGTCCAGTGTGTCCAAACGTACTGACTTCACCATCATTTCACCGGTCCAGTGTGTCAAAACGTACTGACTTCACCATCATTTCACCGGTCCATTTTGTGTGTCAAAACGTACTGACACTAAGCAGGCGACATTGTAAACTGCATTCCTGCGCTAGAGTGGAAGACATTTTGCTCCGCAAACTTTACTTCTTACTAATTAGCTTAAAAAACGTTACTTCATGACTGAAGCATGAAGTTCACGAGATAGCATATATTATTAATGGCACGATACAAGCACACTACATCAAACTAATTCACTTAATGACTGGAAGCATGAAATTCACGAGGTAGACTATAT
This sequence comes from Semibalanus balanoides, assembly GCA_014673585.1. NCBI lineage: Eukaryota > Metazoa > Arthropoda > Thecostraca > Balanomorpha > Balanidae > Semibalanus > Semibalanus balanoides. The sequence continues at coordinate 27,604 of VOPJ01006156.1, forward strand.
TATGAATGACACGATTAAAGTATAATCAATTTTTATATCGAAATAATTCGAAATAATCGAAATAATTATTCTATGGAATATAGCAGATATGTGTGAGGTTCAATCAGCGCTGTATCGCATGTGATTGTTATTATGGCCCTATTCCCTGCGGGGTGGGGCAGATTCTTACCTCCTTCCCGGTGGGTTTTCACTTGCCGCTCCCAACCGTTGAGCCTAGCGCCCCGAAGCTTTGTGACTTTTCCCCTAATTGATTTACACGTGTTGTCAAAATATTAACCAAATCGGCCCAGCAGAGGCGGTCCCATATTTTTTTTGTTTTGTTTTTTTTATTTTTTTTTTGGGGGGAAGCCATCTGCCACGCTCAAATGGTTACGAATGCTGTTGTATGGCGCAATCATCCCATGCTGTTTGCGGTATACCGTGCAATAAATGCGCCAGAGACATTTTCACTGCAATATGCATCACAATACAGGAATTGCACATATTTTTTACAAAGGCGCACTTAGGCAAACACAATGTTAGGCGGTACCAGGTGATTATCAGCATTTGTGGAGAATACCGGTTGAGGTTATCAGCAGTTGTGAAGGCGTTACCGGGAGTTATCAGCAGTTTGTAGAGTCGGTACCGGTGAGTTATCAGCAGTTTGTGAGGCTACGTGAGGTTATCAGCAGTTTGATGAGCGTACCTGGTGAGTTATCAGCAGTGTTGTGAGGCGTACCGTGAGTATCAGCAGTTTGTGACGGTACCGGTTGACGTTATCAGCAGTTGTGAGGCGTACCGTAGTTATCAGCATGTGTGACGGTACCGGTGAGGTTATCAGCAGTTTTGAGCGTACCGTTGAGTTAACAGCAGTTGTGAGGCAGTACCGAGTTCAGCAGTTGTGAGCGTTACCGTTGATTATCAGCAGTGTGAGCCAGGGTACCGGTGAGGTTATCAGCAGTTTGTGAGCGTTACCGGTGAAGTTATCAGGCAGTTTGTGAGGCGGTACGGTGAGTTATCAGCAGTTGGAGCGGTACCGTGAGTTATCAGCAGTTGTGAGCTGTACCGGTGAGTATCAGGCAAGTTAGCGTACCGTGAGGTTATCCAGCAGTTTGACGTGGGACGGTGAGGTTATCAGCAGTTTGTGAGCGGTACGGTGAGTATCAGCATTTTGTGAGGCGGTACCGGTGAGGTTACAGCGAGTTTGTGAGGCGGTCACCGGTGAGGTTATCAGCAGTTGTAGCGCGGTACCGGTAAGTATCAGCAGATTTGTGAGGCGTAACCGTGAGGTATCACATTTACGGCTACCGTGAGTTATCAGCAGTTTGGAGCCGTAACCGGTGAGGTATCAGCAGTTTGTGAGCGTACCGTGATTATCAGCAGTTTGCAGGCATGTAACGTCCGTAACATGAGATCAATGCCATATGCTCTTCCCCACTACCAAAGGTCAGGCACGAGGCGGTCCAGGCTCTAGGTTTTTGCGGGTCAATTTTGTTAGATGTTACCAATTTCTCCCCATATACTGTCCTGAGTGCGCCATCGCTTGCAAAAGTGCATTCACCATATCTAAGATGAACATAAGAGCAGGACAAGATTATGCAACGTAGAAAAGTACATTCAAATCATGTGTTTGCTTCACCCTCAAATTAACAAGTTGATAAAGGGTGAAGCGGATGGTGCCCCCACGTTGTTAACCTGGACCCGCCTATGCGCAATATATTACATTAATAACAAATTACAACAAAAAATGCACACATGTGACGTTCACATCGTCCCAAACAATCACGAACAGCACAATATATTTGTTATGAGAAAATCCCTCACTTTACATTATTTGAGTGCGTCTATTATTTTTCATTTTGGTACTTGTCTGTTGATATATCAAACACTTGTACATTTAAAGCTCAAAACCGTTTGTTGCATGACAATCGGTCAAATAACATGACCGCAATGACCTTTAACAAATAATTGCCCCCTGGCCCCCTTTTGTGAACAACAGAGGAATAGGAATTATAAGGTCCCAAAAGACATATCTTTTTCATGAAAAAAATATAATGTTTTTTGTCCCAGCGAAATTGACAGCGGTTCTCGAGAGATCTGATAGGAGAGGCAGAATCTGCACCCCACGCCGGTTAACGTACGTAATTCTGGCCACCCGCAGGGAATAGGGCTAACCCATGTCCACTGTTCATTACAATAACTGTTCCGACCCGTGTCTGACAACTCTAACATCCCTTTGCGGTGTGCCACTACTCTCCCCATTGCGCCGTATTTGTCCTGCTCCCTTGGCTGTACGGTCCCCACGGCTCGCGCCGGTGTGCCACTACTCTGGCCATTCGGCCGTAATTGTCCTGCTCCCTTGGCTGTACGGTCCCCACGGCTCGCGCCGGAGCTTCCCATCCACCAAGTCATTTGTCGCCGTCCACCACCGGCCGCCGACCCACCAGTCTGCCATCCGGCTCACCTGCTTGTTGAAGCCGAGGAAGGTGTTCTGCAGCTTGATAAGGAAGTCCTGCGGGTAGATGGCCCAGTCCTCCCACGCGCGGAACACGCGCATCACGCGCTGCTTGAACGCCTCGGCCCTCAGCCGGGACGATATGCCGCCGTACGTCAGCTGGACTCCCTCGACTATGTCCGGCAGCTTCTCCTGGAAACTGGCAACACAGAGAGCGGCGTCAGCCGGCGTCTGGAAACTGGCAACACAGAGAGCGGCGTCAGCCGGCGTCTGGAAACTGGTAACACAGAGAGCGGCGTAGCGGCGTCTGGAAACTGGCAACACAGAGAGCGGCGTCAGCCGGCGTCTGGAAACTGGCAAACAACAGAGAGTCGGCGTCAGCCGCGTCTGGACTGGCACACCAGCGAGCGGCGTCAGCCGGCCGTCTGGAAACTGGTAACAAAGAGAGCGGCGTCAGCCGGCGTCTGGAAACTGGCAACACAGAGAGCGGGCGGTCGCGGCGGTCTGAACTGGCTAACGCGCGAGCGCGCGCGTCAGCCGGCGTCTGGAAACTGGCAACACAGAGAGCGGCGTCAGCGGCGGTATGGAAACTGGCACACGAGAAGCGGGGTCCAGCCGGGCGTCTTGGGGGGGAAAAAAAAACTGGTACGCAGAGAGGCGGCGTCCAGCCGGCGTCTGAAACTGGCACACAGAGAGCGGCGTCAAGCCGGCGTCTGGAAACTGGCACACCAAGAGAGCGGCGTCAGCGAGCGTCTGAAAACTGGCTAAACAGAGGGCGGCGTCCAGCGGCGTCTGAACTGGCAACACAGAGAGCGGCGTCAGCCGGCGTCTGGAAACTGGCAACACAGAGAGCGGCGTCAGCCGGCGTCTGCAAACTGGCAACTCAGGGAGGGGGCGTCGACAGGGGTTGGAAACTGGCAACACAGGGAAATGGCAACTCAGGGAGTTGCCATACGGGGCGTCAGCAGGGTTTTAGTGATGTACAGCAGCTGAATTCATGCTACTTACGATCACACGATTACGGACGATCGCTTATTTAGTGATGTACAGCAGCTGAATTCATACCACTTACGATCACACGATTACGGACGATCGATTACAAATAGGACATTGGCCGATGGCCATTGTGTAGGCGCATGTTCCATTACAACTGTCTAAGCAGATTTATGTTTTACATGCATCTTGATAAGTGGCAATATGCTGATTGGAAGAATGTCATCGAGCTAATGGAATTGTTATCGATTTAGCGAAACAACGACATCGATCGCGCATATCTGGAAGGAGAGCAAAGACTTAACGAGTGTTATCAGATAATGAATCCATTTGGATTTATTTCATGAGCAAAATGTAATACATTTCAAAATACAGAACAATACGAAGTAAACTTCGAGTTTGATTTCTAGTGTATGCGACTGTAACAATGTAACATTGAATATGTCCACAACGCCGACGGTTTGTTTAGGATATGTATTCGTAGTCAGCAACATCGCAAAATACCGCGAATTGTAAACTTCTATGTATGTATATCCACCACAAATATGAGAGAGCGCGGTTGCAGCGGAAATGCCGACAAGGGGAGCCAAAATCGCAAAGTATGCGCGCACCTAGCATGGGCCTGTGCCTACTGCCTATCCGGCCAGCCACTCCACATCACACCTAGCAGGCTGGTGGCTGATGAGAGCCTCACTGTTAGGCTGTCGGCACAGAGTACACAGTCCAGAGACAGCAGGGCAGCGGTGTCGGTCTGTTAGGCTGTCGGCACAGAGTACAGACAGTCCAGAGACAGCAGGACGGCGGTGCCGGGCGTGTCTGTCGTAGGTCGGTCCAGCCGTCACTGCCGGACCGGACCAGCACCGGGAGGGCTCCGTCAGTCAACAGACAGCAGGACGGCGGTGCCGGGCGTGTCTGTCGGTCCAGAGTAACAGACAGTCAAGCCAGCAGGAGGCGGTGTTCGGTTGTCTAGGCTGTCGGCATCCACAGAGTACAGACAGTCCAGAGACAGCAGGCACGGCGGTGTCGGTCTTGATTACGGGCTGTCGGCACAGAGTACGACAGTCCAGAGACAGCAGGACGGCGTGTCGGTCCTGTTTAGGCTGTGGCACGAGTACAGACAGTCCAGAGAAGCAGGAACGGCGGTGTCGGTCTGTTAGCTGTCGGCACGAGTAAGACAGTCAGAGACGCAGGGCAGCGGTATCGTCTGTTAGGCGTCGGCACAGAGTACAGACAGTCACGAGACAGCAGGACGGCGGTTGTCGGTCTGTTAGGCTGTCGGCACAGAGTACAGACAGTCCAGAGACGCAGGAACGGGGGTGTCGGTCCTGTTAGGCTGTCGGCACAGAGTAAGACATCCAGAGACAGCAGGACGGCGGTTATCGGTCTGTTAGGGCTGTCGGCACACGAGTAACAGACAGTCCACGAGACAGCAAGGAAACGGCGGGTTATCGGTCTGTTAGGCTGGTCGGCAACAGAGTAAGACGTCAGAGACAGCAGGTACGGCGGGTGTCGGTCTGTTTAGTGTCGGCCACAGAGTTTACAGACAGTAGAGACAGAGCGACGAGACGGTGCGGGCGTGTCTGTCGGTCGGTCCAGCCGTCACTGCCGGACCGGACCGGCACCGGGAGGGCTCCGTCAGTCAACAGACAGCAGGACGGCGGTGCCGGGCGTGTCGGTCCGTCCAGCCATCACTGCCGGACCGGACCGGCACCAGGAGGGCTCCGTCGGGACGGCGGCAGATAGTCCGGTAACCCCGGCGCCGGTCATCCAGCGGCTATTACCGGCCAGGTACGGCAGATCACCCGCCCACCCGCCGCTCCATCCAATATCGACGGCAGCGCTGTGAGTGGGCGGCCCACGCCCGGGGACGGACCCCGAGACGACCCCCCACCCGCCACTCGACAGGCTTTCTGAAGTTGAAACGCAGCGCCCAAACGACGGCTTTCAGACAAATGCAAAGCGAGTCGGGCCGCCCGCATTTTGTACGATTCATCGCGACCATCCTTCTGCGGGCCGCCACTCTCTCAAACCACTCAGAGAACTTGCCACGCTCCGGCCCAGTTCTTCGCCGACAGGCAATCCCGGCGGCCGAGAGAGCGGCGGGCGGGGGCGGGGGCGGGAGCTGGGGCGGCGGCGCGGCTTGAGTCACACAGTTTGAGTGGCTGATAGGCGCCCCCCCCTTGCAGCAACAGCGCCAATCGTTCGGCCCAAAACATCATCTTCAAGCGTACTTAATGATAGAAACCAGGCAGCTGACATTGGTATGACGTTAAAAACCAACGAATACATATCCTAAACAAACCGTCGGCGTTGTGGACATATTCAATGTTGGGCCGAAAGGCTGACAGTTATCGGTTATGCATTGATTGCAAACGCGATAGTCTTAAAGTCGGTAGCATTTCAGTAGTGGGATAGGATCGCTTTACGGCACGCAGGCAATGGTCTTGTTAGCTGCTCTTGAATATGTATTATATTGATATATGTCCAAATTGTTGCTATATGTTCGAATTGTTGCTATATGTTCAAATTGTAGCTGTGTCCAAACTGTTGCTATATGTCCAAAGTGTTACATGGTTGCATATGCTTCTATTTGATCTCAATGCCGTTTTAATGCAGAAGCACCAATGATTGTGTCATGATGCTACATGTGATGGTGAGTCAGGAAATGTTCCCAAACAATTATGGCCTCATATTTTACCACTAAAACGTACTTTAATGGTTTGCGTCTGACGTACGACTTTTACAAACATATGTAAATACACAACCGATTATTTTGTTTCCAAAAACTTTGCCTGAAACAAGGACTGATGCAGCAAGACATGCATGCTATTTGGAGAATGTATGCTGTGACATCTCGACACTGCGAGCGATTGTCCTTACTTCTTCGGACTTCTCGACATAAGTAGATAAATTAACAATGGAAAAATGCTGAACCTGCGGCGGATCGCTGAATCAGCTAACATTGCCATTACAATATACGAGGTTAGTCAATGTTCCAAGACACTTTGCTACAAATTCAACAAGACGTAAAGTGACCAAACCGAACATGACTCAGTGCGATTTCAGTCGAATACGAAGCAAATTAAATTCACTGCTCCCATGAAGGTCTACCATGAACCAGCACTGAGGTGACCATACACGTCCAAGGTGAGACGGGGTGAGACGGGGAGAGACGGGGAGAGACGGGGAGCAAGGGGAGAAACGGTGAGAGACGTAGAGAGACGGGAGGGCGGGGGAGACGGGGGAAACGGGGAAGACGGGGGAAACGGGGGAGGCGGGGGAGGGGGGGAGACGGGGGAAGACGGGGGAGGGGCGGGGGAAACTGGGAATGAGGGGAGGACTCGGGAAGACGGGGGAAGACGGGGAGAACGGGAGAAGACGGGGAAGACGGAAGAGGGGGAGAAACGGGGGGACGGGGAGCAAGAAAAACGGGGAGAGACGGGGGAGACGGGTAGACGGGGAGAGACGGGGAGAGACAGGGAGACGGGGGAGACGGGGGAGAAATAAAAAAAAAGGAAACGGGGGAGACGGGGGAACGGGAGAAACGATACGGGGAGAGACGGGAGAGAGGGGAGAGACGGGGAGAGAGGGAGAGACGGGAGAGACGGGAGGAGAGACGGGAAGAGACGGGGAGAGACGCGGGAGAGACGGGGAGAAGACGGGGAGAGACGGGGAGAGACGGGGAGAGACGGAGGAGAGACGGGAGAGAACGGGGAGAGACGGGGAGAGACGGGGAGAGACGGGTGAGAGACGGGGAGAGACGGGGAGAGACGGGAGAAGACAGGGGAGACGGGGGAGGCGGGGGAAAACGGGGAAGAACGGGGGAGGCGGGGGAGACGGGGGAGAAAACGGGGGAGACGGTGGAGACCGAGGAGACGGGGGAGACGGGGGAGACGGGGGAGACGGGGGAGACGGGGGAGAACGGGGAAGAGCGGGGAGAGACGGGGAGAGACGGGGGAGAGACGGGAGAGACAGGGAGGAACGGGGGAGCCGGGGAGAGAACGGGGAAGAGACGGGAGGACGGGGAGAGACCGCGGGAGAGACGGGGAGAGGACGGTGGGGGAAACGGGAGAGACGGGGAAGGATGGGGAGAGACGGGGAGAGACGGGGGAAACGGGAAGACGGAGAGACGGGGAGAGACGGGGAGAAGACGGGGGAGAGACGGGGAGAGACGGGGGAGAGACGGGAGACGGGGGAGAGACGGGGAGAGACAGGGAGATAACGGGGGGAAACGGGGAGAGACGGGGAGAGACCGGGGAGAGAGGGAGAGACGGGGGAGGAGACGGGGAAGAGACGGGGAGAGACGCGGGAAGACAGAGGAGGAGATGGGGGGAGAAAACGGGGAGCAACGGGGGGGGAGAAACGGGGAGACGGGGGAGAACGGGGGAGACGGGAGAGACGGGGGAGACGGGGGGAGAAAAATAAAAACGGGGGAGCGGGGGGAGACGGGGAAGACCGGGTGAAGACGGGGGAGACGGGGAGACGGGAGATATCGAGAGAACGCGGCGCCGCCGCCGCCGGCTGGAGGTCATCGATGATCGATGTCACGCGGAGATAATGAGCGGAGGCTGGGAGACACAGGCTGAGGGTGGGACACGCGGCGGCAGATCAGCGGGATCCATCACAGCGACACCGAGCAGACAATGCTCCTCCGGAATAGAGAGGACGCCGGCCGACCAAGAGCCGACGGACGACGTCTCCAGACGCCTCCGCAGAGCTGCTTCAGAGGCGGGCCGATCATAACAAGATGAAGCCTTTCAACGTTCTCCTTGAAGCCAGCCTACTCAGATGAGCAGCACACAAAGGCGGGCATTCAATGAGTGTGGGACGTCAGAAACGCAGCCAAATGACCCGCAGAGCCGTCATTCGAGACCTCCATCACAATATGAGAAGCCCCAAAACAGCACCGCGGAAATATAACTTCAGACAATAACACATCAACATGACCGAAGCCTTCAAGCTATTTTGCGGTTTGACATAATTTTCTGAGGTAATTACGAGCGAGCGCGAAGCGCTCGCTCGTCTTTACGTGGCATATGGGAAAAATATAATTATGAGCGACCCGACCCGTGGCGACGCTTTTGAGAAGCTTATATCCTTGGAACCGCACGTCCGATTGACAAGCGGACTTCTTTGCTGGGTAGCCCCATCCAACCTAAACTGTTTTTTACCAGTGCCGATTCATGCTGGTGACTACCACTGCGCGTGGCGCGTGCCGCGTGAGGGGTATTGAAAGGTGTTTTATCGCAAAAACTCCGCAACGGCTGGGCTGATTGTGTCCGAACTTGGTGTGTGGTTAGGGATCCATCAGTCACCACTTTTCCACTTGTCAGGGGTGCGGTGCCTGTGCACGTGCGCACGTGCACACCCCTATTCTATATCTCAGAAACGGCTGAACCGATTGTGTTCGAATTTGGTGAGTGGATTTAGGTACCTTCTCAGCGCGAATCTTTTCCAACAAGTTCAATGGCAGGGTGCTCTGCACGTGCGCACGTGCACAACGCCTAATTTTATATCTCAGGAACGGCGACCGCATTGTGTTAGAATTTTGGTGTGTGTTAGGGACCTCTCAGCCGGCCTTTCCAAAGTCAGGGGTGGGGTGGCTCTGCACGTGCGCACGTGCACACCCCTATTATATATCTCACGAACAGCTGAGCCGATTGTGTTCAAATTTGGTGTGTGGCTAGGGACCTCTCAGCCGCCACATTCCCACAAGTCAGGGATGGGTGTCTCTGCACGTGCACACGTGCGCACCTTTTTTGTATCTCATAAACTACTTCCCCGATTGAGTTTAAATTCACCATACATTTCCTTCGCGCTTGCTCGTTCATCGCCGACTACGGCGCTTTACTGGTAGTTTGTGTCACATCACAAGCGTGTATACACCTTGTAACTCAGGAGAGACCTCAGTACTTCCCAGTTCAGATAATTATGAGAGTGACGTCAAAGTAACACAACGTTTCATACAATTAGTGCCAAATGCAATTATTTAATATTGTCGCAACTTGACTTTGTGCATGTGTGCTGCAAATAGAAAGGAAAACAGCACACTTCCAGTAAACTTATCTTGCAACTTTTCGTGTGGTCAGTTTGGAAGGTACTCACCGAGCTAAATATACGCTTATCGCCAACCCTTGAGCTTAAATGCCCAATATGGTGAGACGGTCAGTAGGCCAGTAAGAGGAGCAGCACCTCTTTATAGACCGAACTCTAAGCCAAACGTGCAATCCAGCCCGGAATAGTGTAGCGCCGCAATGAACGGGGAAAGTTCGTGAAATATTGCACTCTGGCGAAGGTAGTTGCTACGACACGTCCTGCGATATGCCCCTAAATTGTCCCCATGAGACGCCTCCAGTTCGTCGCAGTCGAGTCACGGACTGTCTGTTTGCAAGTGAAGATGAAATAGGCGACGGCTATAAATCGCGTGCGACCAACATTAGAGCCTGCAGGGGATCAAAACTTGCGTGAGAATATGACAGGAGCGCGTGGCTCCCGAGGGTGAGTAAGGTAAATACAAATTGTATGTAATCTGTAGCCAAGCAATGTTGGCGGAACATTTTTCCGAGCTTCTAACGGGAGCACACAATGCCCCTCCAAGCCTACACCAGCTACAGGTCGCGTTAGTTAGGCAGCCGGCGTACCGGCCAGAGTGAAACATCCCTCCGATGCCGCTGAAAGTGAGCGGGCCGGTACAGAAGGCTGAAGCCGGCCGCACACTGCGCCATTCGGTTACGATGTCGCCGCGACTACACCAGCGACACGGCCAAAACACAAACACCGCCAAACAAATCGTGTTTCCTAATGCAATTAACTTAGTTTGTTGGGAGCTGCGGTGCGACAACCAGCTGACACCATTTTGAGGAGTAGTCCAATCTCTGGGATGTGTCCGCGAAATAATCTGGGCGAAATCGCGGCCGAATGACCTAGTGTGCGGCCGGCTAGCCAGTGCCGCCCAGTGAACCCCCCGCTAACGGGGAGCAGCGCACTCAGAGGCACACGGCGTGCAGGTGGGAAGAGGTGGGCCGCCCGCTGACCTGACCTGACCTGACCCACCGGTACGGCTACTCACCACTTGCGGAAGCTGGAGGCGTTGGCCACCTTGACGGTGCAGTTGTGCAGTACGTCGGAGACCAGGTAGAGCCGGGCAATCTGCGGCACACGACAGACACACACCGCCACCGGTCAGACACGGCCAGACACGGTCAGACACGGTCAGACACGGTCAGACACGGCCAGACACGGTCAGACACGGTCAGACAAGGTCAGAACCCGGTCAGACACGGTCAGCAAGGCCAGACACGGTCAGACACAACACCGACAAACCGGTCAGACACGCAGACCACGGTCAGACAAGGTCAGACACGGTCAGAACACCCACACCGCCACCGGTCCAGACACGGCAGACACGGGTCAGACACGGTCCAACACGGTTCAGACACACACCGCCACCGGTCAGCACGGCCAGACACGGCCAGACACGGTCAGACACGGCCAGACAAGGTCAGACACGGTCAAGAACACGGTCAGACACGGCCAGACACGGTCAGACACGGTCAGACACGGTCAGACACGGTCAGACACGGCCAGACACGGCCAGACACGGTCAGACACGGTCAGACACGGTCAGACACACACCGCCACCGGTCAGACACGGCCAGCGCCCCCAGAGAGCCCCGACAGCGACACGACACTCAATATGTCCCACACGCTGACACACCGCTATGACCTCCGTCTACGACTCGAGTCTCACATGTCCCGGGGTGGCGGCACATTTTCTGCACACCAGTTATCGGGTCTTACATACACTCCCATACAGCAGCTGCAGAGGGCAGAGCTGCGACGATAGCCGACATGTCACTCATGCTCCCCGATATAACAACACCGCTGCAGTAAGTCGGCCCGGCAGGCTGGACAGCCACGGGAGACCGGCTACAGGGGGGCAGTAACCCAGCAAGACGCTGCCCCGGGTCTGTGCGGGCCGGGGCAGACCGGAAGGAGGGGGGGGGCGGCGTCTGATCACGACCGCCAGGTAACCGGCGGCGGCACGTGACCAGCGCCCTAACCAGCCGGCCGCCGCCCCAACTAAGACGGATGGGACGGCAGGCGGCACCGTAATCGGACCGTGCACAGAGGCGTGGCAGACAGGGCGCTACTGTAATAGGATCGTATGTAAAGTGACTTTGAAGTTGACGGTAGGAGCCTGTCCCGCAGTGCACTCCACACAGACGGAGGGTCGAAGGATGGTCATCTGTATCTATCCGGGTCAGGCCGGCGGCCGGCCGGTTCACAAGCCCCAGAAGACTCTTGGATAGAGCGTTTGCCTCTAGCAAGCCAGTGGTTGCCGGTTCGATCCCGGTGGCGGCGCGATCCCAAATTCCCGAAATTCAAAATTTACAAATATAAAATTTCGACTTCTAAAATCCAAAATTTCCCAAATTCCAAGATGGCCCAGTGCCCACATTTCAAAAAGTCTGTTTTTATTTAAGGGTCGTGGGTAAAAAATCCTTTGGTCCGGCAATGCCCCAAAGCATTGCCCCTACAGGTAATGGGACCGTAAATAGATACGGGACAGACAAGGTGGTACAGTAACACGCGCACTGGAGAGGTGTATGCCACTAACGCGCACTAGAAGGGGGGACACTTAAGTGCCCCCATGATATCTCAGAAAGTATAAAAGCTAGAACATTTAAACTTACAGGGTAGGTAGGTGCTATGATGATCTACATTTCATATAATTTTGGTGACCTTAGGCCAATGTCTTAAAGGTTAAACGAGGTCACAAAGGTCAAATCTGTCTAAATGTCACCATTTTGGGAATTTGACCTCTTTGACGTCACATGTCACCAGCAATGTGTCTAAAACTGAGTTTGGGGATAAACATCGACATTGGCTACCAAATGGCGTTTGAACCGTCCCGATCTGACTGTTGGTTCCGAAGATATCACTTCGCAGACCTCGATTCTGTCCGCCATCTTAGAATTAAATCCATATAACTAAAAAAATTACCGACCGATTTCCATTTTTTACGCCAATCGATCCGCTATTGTATTGCCGTAAATGTCGCACAAAAATCATCGCCTTGCGCTGCTTTGTTTTCGAGATATTCACGAAAAACGTGTGGGGGGGCACAAAAGTGCACCCCTCCCCTCCAGTGCGCGTGGTAATGGGGCCGTATACAGAGGCGGGAGGGACGAGGTGGTACTGTAATGGAACCATATACAAAGGCAGGACAGACGAGGTGGTGCTTTAATGGGACCGTATACAGAGGCGGGAGAGGTACACGAACAGTGAAATATAGCGAATGTTCAGGCACTAGGCAGAGGAAGTGCCATATACCTGGAGCTTGAGACAGTATTACATTCTCGGAGACACATTGCGGAAGCTAGCACGAAACGCTTACTTTGGCGGTTAGTAATATACGAAATGACAACATGTATCACGCGACCCAATTATGCATATACGGGAACGTTAAGCCCAACAGATCGGATGCAGTCGTCAGCGCCAGTCGATGAGGTCACGTCAATGGTGAACGAACGCAACTCTGGGCACATTGTACCTAGCTATGTATTTACATATTTGAGGCAGATATGCTAATGGCTTGAAGTGGGCGTGGTTAATAACATCAGGGCTACCCTGTGTGTACAATGGAGTTAAGGTAGATTTAGTATGCCCGCGATATTAATTTTGATGAGTCCATTGTCTGTACTTTGAACTTCGTGGACAACCTAAAACCTGCCAATAACGGATTGCACGTAGCTGCAACAGTTTCATGTTTTCTATGAACCAGGCTCTTAAGAGTTTAGACCATAGCACATATCCGAAGTGACTATTGATCCGGCCCAACAGGACTGAAATGAGACATTACTAGTCGACCAGTCGGTACGGTCGACTGTAACCTAGCGACGGCACACATGTCGCGCTACATAGATTACTGGGCAGACGGCATCCACCAGTCATGAGCCGCTCACTCCTGTGCAGCATGAGCTGTACGTACAACTCAATTCAAACCAACAGCCACCAGTCACTGAGCCGCTCACTCCTGTGCAGCATGAGCTGTACGTACAACCAAATTCAAACCAACAACCACCAGTAATGGGCCGCCTCACTCCTGTGGCAGCATGAGGGCTGTACGTACAACTCAATTCAAACCAACAGCCACCAGTCATGAGCCGCTCACTCCTGTGCAGCATGAGCTGTACGTACAACTCAATTCAAACCAACAACAAAATCGCTCACATTTAAACCGACAGCGGCATGTGCATTGTGCGGCTATGTGCCATGCAAACACAATGCCATTCGCATTGTATACTTTGACGTATCTATATAGTGCATCATAATGGTTAACCCTATTCCCTGCCGGCGGACAGAATTACGTTGACCTGCGGGGGGTAGATTCTGCCCCCCCCCAGAGATCTCGAGAACCGCTCAGCCGATTTCGATAGGATTATATTCGTCATGACAAGATCTTTACTTTGAATCACATATTTTTTGTGATCAAAAATGGGGGGGCAAGGGGCCAAAATTACAAAATTTGTGTTTTTTAAAGGTCATTGCAGCCATGTGGTTGGACCGATTTCCATGCCCAAAACTTTTTTGAGCTTCTAATGTACTGGTCTTCAATATATATTTAAAGACAAGCACAACAATGAAAAGTCATAGGCGTACTCAGGGGATATAAAATGGGCGGATTTTCTGATAACAAATATGACATACTGTTCGTGATTGTTTAGGACGATATGAACGTCACAAATGGACTTTATTGCTGTAAAATGTAATATATTGCACATAGGCGGATCCAGGTAAACATCCTGGGGGCACCATGTGCGTAACACATTTTATCATCTTACTAATTTTAAGTTGGACTTATTTGACGGAGGGTATGACCTCCTAGTGTATGTACCTGAGTGCACCTCTGTACCAAAATATGTACAATCCAAGTATTTATGATGTATATTGCAGTGACATCATTTCTGACGCATGTATTGCACCGCAAACTACGAAGGAAGTATGCGCCGCACAACGGCATTCGTTACACCTTCCTAAACAACATGAGTAACACCTTTTAAACACAAAAAAAAACACCGCCTCTGCTGAGACGATTTTTTTTCTCACAATTTCGAAATAATACGCATAATTCAATTATAGGAAAAGTCATAAAGTTTCATGGCGCTGGACCCAACGGTTTATAAGTGGCAAGCAAAAAACTATCGGGGGAGGGGGAGGGGGGAGTCTGCCCCCGCAGGGAATAGGGTTAATGGTGTCGCCATATATACGGGCTAGCAACTGTGCCCTATACAGCCACAGTTGTCACTGGGCGATGGGAACGGGGCGGTGCAGCGGCTGCTGTCCGCAAGACTGAGCAGCAGCCTGATGATATCTGCTCCACCGCGACAGCAGCCCGCCATGGGCCACCTCTCTGTCCCAATCGGTCAGCGTCAGGGGCGGCACGGGGCAGCGATACCGCAGATAGAGCCACGACCGGACCAGACGGGACATCAGAGACAGACGCAGATAGAGCCACGACCGGACCAGACAGGACAACAGAGACAGACGCAGTACAGAGCCACGACCGGACCAGACGGAACATCAGAGACAGACGCAGTACAGTGCCACGACCGGACCAGACGGGACATCAGAGACAGACGCAGTACAGAGCCACGACCGGACCAGACGGGACATCAGAGACAGACGCAGTATAGAGCCACGACCGGACCAGACGGGACATCAGAGACAGACGCAGTACAGTGCCCGGACCAGTCGGGACAACAGAGACAGACTCAGTACAGTGCCCGGACCGGACCAGGCGGATGATGATTATTAGAGTTATAGGGCTCACCAACTACTTACGGTCACTCGGCGTCCACGGGCGGACGAGACGAAGGGCTTACCTTGGACGTGAGCTGGCTGCCGGGGTTGCTGAGTGCCTCCGTGACGCAGGCGCAGATCTCCTCGGCGCTGTCGGCGTGGTCCAGACACCAGACCATCGTCTCGGCCACCGCGTCCCGCTCCAGGGTCAGGTGCCGCAGCTGAGACTCGAACCGGGTCCGCTGGCTGTGCAGAGGCAGGGGGAGGGGAGGGGGACGGTCAGTTGATGACCACAGTGGGGCGAAGACTAGGAGCAGCGTGTCCTGTCCTATTCCTTACTCAGCATCACCGCCTTGTCAGCGCTCGAAACACGGCCACCGTTTTCGGAGAAGGTAGGCGAGAGAAGCTGATACTGCGTTATCTTATGCTGAACGCGGGTGTTGCTCTTGTGACAAATGACTGGCGCGAAATGAGGAGCAGCACAATCCCGTCCTGTGACGACCCTTCTCAGCCTCCTAACCGGTCGCCGCGCGTGTTGTGTGTGTGGTGTGTGTGTGTGTGTGTGTGTGGGTGCGTGGTGCGTGTGTTGCGGGTGTGCGGTGCTGTGGCGTTGCGTGCGTGCGTGCGTGCGTGTGTGGTGTGTGTGTGTGTGTGTGTGTGTGTGTGTGTGTGTGTGTGTGTGTCCCGACGGAGAGACAAGCAAAACAATGCATAATCCCATCTGCGGAAGTGCCTCGCTAACTAACCAGCCGGAAGCAACTAACCCCGCACAGTGCGTTACAATAAGCGTGTCAGACTTTGCGAACTGGCGCAGTTTTGTTTTTCGTCTCGGGTGTGAGCAAAAAGAAATAGTAGAACAAAGCAAACGGCTCCCATTGTACAAATCCCGCCATCAAATACGATGAGACCGGAAGCTGCACCCTACGGCGCAGCTCAGGGATGAACTTCCGTAGGTGGTGAGTAGCGGTGCGCGTGCGGAGAAGAACATATCCGCGCCGGGCCCGGTGTCGGCGCCACCTTCCTCGAACCGGGGGGGGGTTTCGACACCCCCCTTCTAACTCGGCTACTATGCGACCTAGACATAAACCAAAAATACGTTCGAGAGCTCGTCAAAAGGATTCGAAACATTTCGGTGAAATTTTTCTCAGGTCCAATTTAGAGCACCAGAGTCACTCCAAGGTAAATTTTTCTCAAAATTTTCAGATTAGGACATAGCTCCAGATATCCCCAAATATCTCGAAACTATGATAGCTAGGAGTGAACCAAGTTAAGAAGCATTAGAGTAGATATTTGACTTTGCAATCGCATCCTATGTCTCAAATTTGAGCTCAATAAATAGTTTAGGCTCCAGAGTCATCAAATGTCAAAAATGCAGTTTTTGGTAAAATATGTTTTCCTGAATAGCATTTTATCTAAAAATGCACATAAATGATTTTAACACTATCGTGTTTCTCTCGTCAAGACGCTTTGGAACATATACATGATGACCCGTAAGTCAACTTCAAAAATTTGACCTCAGGTCAAGCATGGGACCAGAAGGTCATGTTGCATATGGGGCACGCGGACAGACGATTCAAATACCAGTGTGTCATCCGCTCTCTCTATCTTCATTAATCAGAAGTTATTTAGGCAAATCGATTTTGCGATGACCTCAGATACCTGCGATGATGACCTTGTTAGAGATCGGTTTAGAAACAAATCGCACCTAGGTCATCAGAACGAGCTAAAATAAAACATGATTCTGAAATATACAGCCTTGATCCAATGCATACTTTCAGAATAGAAGCATCTGTTTATTTTCCCATTCACTTAAAATGGGGGTCAGAAATTGACCTTACCTGTAGGTCACCGATATTGTGAAAATCCGAGATATACAAACTTTAGATAGTCATGCTCTTATGAAACCCTTGTAAGTACGAGAACCAATCGCTAAAACTGTGGCTTTGTGGAACCGTCAAACTTTTTTCGGAGGTGGGTCACTTGAACCTAGCCTGGTGAACCCTGACCTTGACATGACCTATTGTCAATAACTTTTTTGGGAAAAAGCTGGTACAAAGATGATCGAACAGGTACTGAAATTTGGCGGCGCTACCGCCGGCGCCGTTTTCCGAATGCAGGGAAAAACCTGAGGGGGGTGTCTAAACACCCCGCCGGCCCGCGCGGTTATAAGGCATCAAAATAAGCTGATAATATGATGAACAAAGCCTAACAGCAGAAGGATCATACAAATGTCGTATTGTATTACAAAATCACCCGCCTTATTTCTGTATTGTACGTCATTTGTATGATTCTTCCGCTGTTCGGCTTTGTTCATCATATTTATTACAGAAATATGTTGGGTGATTTTGCAATATAAGGCCATCAAATCATGGTCAACATCAACGATATGTTAGCAGAGGGGGCGCTTGATAGCCTCAATGTGCTAAAGCGCCCGCCAAAAACCCCAATCACACACACACTAGCAAAGGGAATCCTAACAGCCAATCAAATGGGAACCGGGGATAAAAGGGGCAGCATGCGGCGCCGGCTTGTTTCATCTCGTTATGACTTGTAACACAGCACCGTGCCACCACAGATTGCGACATTATGCTGTGAGTCGTGCCAACGGTGTGACCCGCCCGTGGAACAACAGCTGACATCAAATAGATACCACCACCACCACCACCACCACCATCACTACCGGCACCATGTGACCCCACCGTGACCCGACCGGCCGCGACAGCCGCCGCCACCACCACCACCACCATCACTACCGCACCATGGACCCCATAGCGTGACCACCGACGGCCGGCGGACAGCCGCCGCACCGCCACCACCACCACCACCATTCACTACCCACATGGATCTCTCCCCGTGACCCGACCGGCCGCGAAGCCGCCCACCACCACCCCACCATCACTACGGCACCATGTGACCCGACGGACCGCGACAGACCGCCCCACCACCACCACCACCATCACTACCGGCACCATGGGACCCCCGTGACCCGACCGAGGACCGCGGACAGCCGCCACCACCACCACCACCACCATCACTAACCGGCACCATTGTGACCCGCGCTGACCCGACCGCCGCGACAGCGCCACCACCACCCCACCACCATCCACTACCGCTACCATGGACCCCGGACCCGACGCCGCCGACAGCCCCACCCACCACACACCATCACTACCGGCAACCATGGACCCCCGTGACCCGACCGGCACGCGGACAGCCGCCACCACACCACCACACCAAAATCTACTAACCGGCACCATGGAACCCGTGACCCGACCGGCCGCGAACCAACCTGCCACCACACCACCACCAACATCACTACCGGCACCATGTGACCCCCCCGTGACCCACCGCCGCAACAGCCGCCACCACCACCACCACCACATCACTACCGGCACCATGACCCCCGTGACCGACCGCCGCACAGCCGCGCCACCACCCACCACACCACCGACCTCACTACCGGCAAACACCATGCTGACCCCCCGTGACGGACGTCGGCCGACGACAGCCGCCGCCCACTCCACCCCGCACCACACCACACCACATCACTACCACGACACGGGGCACCATGTACGCCCCGTGACAACCGACCGGCCCGCGACCAGCACGCCGCCGCCCCACCACCTACCACCATCACACCGGCACATGTGACTCCCCGTGGAACCCACGACCACATCCACTACAACTGTGCACCATGTGACCCCCGTTGACATCCGACGTGGCCGCCGACAGCCGCCACCACCAACCACCACCAACCATCACTACCGGCACCATGTGACTCCCCGTGACACCGACCGACCGCGACAGACCGAACCACACCAACCACCACCAACCATCACTACCGGCACCATGTGACCCCCGTGACCCGACCGGCCGCGACAGCCGCCACCACCACCACCACCATCACTACCGGCACCATGGGACCCCCGTGACCCGACCGGCCGCGACAGCCGCCACTCAGTCCAGTGTCACAAAATAAGGTCGTTTGGGTGAGAAATGACACCCAAATGTGAATAATGTTACACTCTTACTAGTTACTCTCCACTTTTGGAGTTATTTTTTCCACTCCCAAAATATGAAAGGCTATGTATTCTGACATTAATATTGACTCCAAGTAGTTACATGCTTTCAACTCAATCTTCTGTTTTTCTGCAAAAAGAATCAGTATATTACGATTGTATACATAATTTTCCACTTGCATGCCTTTTTTGGCTTGCATTTTACACTCTTTACACCCAAGCAAAGATGACATTTTGGGACACTGCCACTCACGAGTCAGACAGGTGCTTGTTCCGCTGTCGCTCCGGCTCCGGCTTCCTCTGGTGGTCACCACGGTCCATCATGTACGGGTTCATGGGCGGAGGCTTCCAGACAGAGCCACCTGCAGCGCAGAGGCGACGTCTGTCAGTCCACAGGTCACAGGGACGGGGTAGAATACAGCGCAGAGGGGACGTCGGTCAGTCCACAGGTCACAGGGCGGGGCAGAATACAGCGCAGAGGGGACGTCGGTCAGTCCACAGGTCACAGGGCGGGGCAGAATACAGCGCAGAGGCGACGTCGGTCAGTCCACAGGTCACAGGACGGGGCAGAATACAGCGCAGAGGGGACGTCGGTCAGTCCACAGGTCACTAGGGACGGCAGGCCTAGAATGACAGCGCAGAGGGGACGTCGGTTCAGGTCCACGGTCACAGGGCGGGGTGAATACAGCGCAGAGGGGACGGGGCAGAATACAGCGCAGAGGGGACGTCGGTCAGTCCACAGGTCACAGGGCGGGGCAGAATACAGTCGACACAGAGGAAAACGAGTTGTGCCGATATGAACACGGTGCGATTGCCAAATCCAGCTGGGGCGTATCGGCGGGAAGGAGAGCGCGTCCCACCTAAAACACACAGAGTTGTCCATTGTATTACAAAGAGCCTGGAACTCAGCTGTGTGAAGACGCCAACTATTTTTATTTCATAGTACAAACCATTGTTACCGAATTGCATGAATTGCGCATGTGTATTGAAGAAACATTTGTTTTGAAGTAACAATAACTAAAACTAAAGATAGCATCGTTTGCATATACCTTTGATGCTGTCTGTCTCTCTGTCTGTTATGTTTCTTCGATCGATTGGTAGACACCCATCGTCCACACTACACATCCCAATAGGCCGAACGAACATTCATCAGGGGGTAAGGCCCCATGAAAGGAAATTACTACGGCTCGGGATCATTGGCATCCAGGGTCCTATGATTGGTTTGGAGCTGGGGTGCGAAGTGGAAAATTATGGCTAAAAATAAGCATAGAGAGTGGAAAATTCAACAACAAAAATATACGTTCTATGCTTTATCAATAACCAATCACCCGCTCACCAGAATTATATATTATCTAAGCCAATTTGTACCTGTTTTTCCCTCCACAGGCTGTCCAATTCCATATCATTACATCCATAAACTAATAACAGGGTTCCATTTATAAAATGCAAGGAGTGGAAAATTAGCAGTAAAAATCGGAAAAAGAGTGACAAATAGTATCGATAGGGTGAAATTTTCCACCCTAGTTTCGCAATCCTAGGACACTGTTGGCATCTCGCAAACCCATCATGACGTGATGGAAAATTCCGTTCACCGTTCAATGTGACCTTCGTTTCACACAATCATCTCACTGGACAGTACTGTTACCGGCATCGCTTCCCGGGGGTCAATCAGCAGGAGGGCGTCTCCGTACGTCATCAGCGGTACTGTTCACTCAGTGGCTATCAGCGGCCCCAGCCGGCCGTCTGCTGACCGGACGGCAACACGGCAGAGCCGATGACCCTCCCTCCCGACCACCCAGTGAAGAGCACCCCAGCGCGGCACACACGGGACGGCAGAGACAGACGCGGGGCAGACAGGAAGGCAGAGACAGACGCGGGGCAGACAGGACGGCAGAGACAGACGCGGGGCAGATCAGGTACGGCGATGAGCTAGACCGCGGGGGCAGACTATAGGACGGGCAGGACAGACGCGGGGGCAGACGGGACGGCAGAGATCTATAGACGCGGAGCATGACGGGACGGGACGGATCGGGCAGAGACGACGCGGGGCAAGACGTGGATGGGACGTTGCAGACAGACGCCGGGCAGACAGGACCGGGACGGCAGAGACAGACGCGGGGCAGACGGATGGACGCTGCCAGAATCAGACGCGGGAGGTCAGCGGACGGGACGTCAGAGACAGACGCGGGCTAGACGGGACGGGGACGGCAGACAGTATCGCGGGTCAGACGGGACGAGGACGGCAGAGCAGACGCGGGGCAACGTTCTTATGTGGGACGGGTCTTGGGAACGGCAAGAGACAGACGCGGGCAGCAGGACGGGACTTGTGCAGAGATCAGACTGCGTGGTCATGACAGGAACTGGGTACTGGCAGAGAACAGAGCGTGGCAGGAGCGGGATTGGACGGCAGACCAAGGACGCGGGCAGACGGGACGGGACGTGCCAGAGACAGACGTCGGGGCAGACGGGATGGCAGAGAAGACCGCGGGGGCAGACAGGACGGCAGAGACAGACGCGTGTGGCAGACATGACGGGAACGGCTAGAGACAAGACGCGGGCAGAACGGGGATGGGACGGGCAGACAGACGCGGGGCAGACGGGACGGGACGGCAGGAGACAGACCGGGGCATAAGACGGACGGCAGAGACAGACGCGGGCAGCGGGATGGGACGGCAGACAGAACGCGGGGCAGAACGGGACGGATCGTGCGAGAGAACAGACGCGGGCAGACGGACGGGGACGGCAAGAGACAGACGCGGGGCAGACGGATGGGACGGCAGATAGACGCGGGGCAGAACAGGAACCGGCGACGGCAGAGACCAGAACGCGGGGCAGAGGACGGGACGGCAGAGACAGACGCAGGGCAGACAGGGACGGGACGGCAGAGACAGACCAGCGTCGGGGCAGACTAGGACGAGGACGGCCAGAGACATATGACGCGGGGCAACGGGATGGGACGGGCAGAGACAGACGTCGGGGCAGACGGTTGACCGGGAACCGTGCAGACAGACGCAGGGCAGACGTGGACGGGACGGCAGAGACAGAACGCGGGGCAGATCGGGAACGGGAAACGGGCAGAGTACAGAACGCGGGGCAAAGCACGGGACGGGCGGCAGAGACAGATCGCGGGCAGACGGGACGGCAGAGACAGACGCGGGGCAGACAGGACGGGACGGCAGAGACAGACGCGGGGCAGACGGGACGGCAGAGACAGACGCGGGGCAGACAGGACGGCAGAGACAGACGCGGGGCAGACAGGAAGGCAGAGACAGACGCGGGCAGACAGGAAGGCAGAGACAGACGCGGGGCAGACGGGACGGCAGAGACAGAGGCGAGCAGCATTGGAATTGGTGTCATTTTCTGGTCTTTTCGGGTCTAAAATATTTTGCTCTCTTAATTTATCTCCTGGAAATGTGTTTCATTTTTACCTAATATATGACGCAACTTTGTAGTTACGAGCCGAAAGGGAAGCGCGGAAGTCGAGCTCATTGACTATCGGATTTTTGCCTTCACATATAAGCGGCAGACCCGGCCGGGCGCGGCCCGGCCGGCCCGGCCGGGCCCGGCCAGACCGCGACGCTGGTAGGAATGAAGCTATATCTTTTGAACCCGCATCCGATTGAAACAAGCGGTCTTCGCCATCTGATAGCCCAGCATGACATTATTATTATTGGACCATGTTTTTCTCAATGAGATTGGGTCAGCACGGCGGCGTTACACGTGCGCGTCAGGGGTGTCAAAAGTATTATTCGCTGCTGTAGCTGAGAAACGGCCTTGGACCTATAAAGCTAACAAATTTTTGGTGTGAGGCTGGAGACCACACACAGGCAAGAGTTGCATCAGGTACATAAGCTCTGGTCAGACGGTCACGTGCGCACTGGGTGCCAACCCCTTGTTCCGTACAAGCAAAAATTACCTGCAAAACAGTCATCGTTGCACAATAAGCTGTATCCTATATCTGCAATCCAAAAGTCGCAAAGACACGGTGTCAAACACAGATGCCGTTAGTAGAACGATCCGCCTCCGGCGTATGCACTAAAATGTTGTCGATCAGCGGCGCGTGTACGTTGCAAAGTTTACGGGCTATATCTGCAAGCTCAAATTCATAGTTGGTATGACGTCCTTCACAATTTAAATCAGTGTTCAGCACCTATAGAACGTGAAGCGATGAAACAAACACCAATGTGTAGACCAATGTACCGTCTCTAAAATGCATTCCAAATTTAGGTTGTGGCATCACAGTATTTTCACTGTTATATAATCTGTCGTAGTATTGTTTATCGACGATTTATAATATTTGTCCTTGAATGAACCGCGTAGCTTACAAAACGCTAAAGGTGCTAGACGATACGAATATATTGATGCGGGCCTGAAAGCGCAAGCAAATCCATCTAATGAACCCACTTCCAAAATGAATTTTGCCTAACAACATGAAGCTTATAATTGTAAATTAAAATAACGCTCAAACCTATTAGTTTATAAGTATCCGTTTATTGATCTATTTTGCGACGGCAGAAACAATCACTAGCGAAAAATATATTAAGATGCATGCTTTTGCACAAGACGAAACCTCCGTTGGACGGGTGATAAATTGACGCGGATTTATTCGGACTCGCTCGTCCTTCGCCGTTTAAGGCGTCTTACTGGTTATAATATCATCTCATTTTCACCACAAGAATACAATATTTATTACAAATCAGGAATTCATATTTTCCAAGTAAAATAACCTTTCTGAAAAAGTTTGCCCGCCAGAATTGTACTCCCCACGTATTATTTTTTTACTCTCTGGGACCAGGGGCCGTTCTGATAAAAAACGAGTCACGGCTCGATTTTTAAAATCAAATGCTGAGCCATTTTCTACTTTTAGAAAAGTCGTTATTATCAATCAAATTAGTTGAAAACGACAGCACGCTTAGTATTATTGAGTTCCTTGGGTTTATTTTCGATGATGATAATTGGGGTTTTAGGGCGGACCGACAATGAAGGTCACATGGCGCCAATGGGTTTATTTACGAGACATCGAACAGTAGCTCGCAGATCTAAGCCAGTGATTTAAACAAATACAGCCGTGACTCGATAAAAAACGGCCTCAGGTCATGAAACAAAAACTACAACACTAGACGCGGGGCAGGCAACACGAGACAGCAGAGACAGACGGACTCCCGGCTCGGGGTGATCCATTGCGGCCACTGCGGCCAACTGACCTTTGAACATGCGGAACTCCTCCGTACGCCAGCGCTGCGGTGAGTCTCCGAACAGGATGCTGTAGATCTTCCAGCGGTAGTAGGTGTGTTCCGCAGACTGGTTATCAAACAGGAATACTGATCGCGCGCATCACCACACACACACACACACACACACCAGTCGCAGGTGAATACGGGATAACCGGAGAGCCCCGACAGAGATGCGGGCGCAGGGTACCAGTTCCTCTACTGCACACACCATGCAACCAGGCGGGCGAGTGAGAGGAGGTAACCATTAATGCGAGTTCTAATGCTGCAAAATCAGGGGAAAGCCGCAAATGTCGTCAGGCTCCGACCAGGTTCCCCAGTTTCGACCGCACCGGGTGCATGACGTAGGAAAATGACGTACTATCATCAACAAACGTATGTCTGGAACGTAACTAGTCTGGAAATACTTTCTTTACTGCGCTCACAAAACCCCACTGTTGGCTCATTGATCTGGTTATTAGAGAGATAGTTGATTATAGTATCCAGGGGACACTGCTCGTGATACTTACACACGCACAATATTAGGTCAATTTAGTGCAGTGTGTAGCAGATAATGTGCTTTTTACGGCAAAAAAACAACAACTCATTAATTCAGAGTCCTAGGATTGCTTTAAGCCAGGGTGCAGAGAGGAAAATTATATAAAAAATATATATAGAGGGTGAAACAAATCGGGCTAAAACAGACCAC
>VOPJ01006157.1:0-37291 GCA_014673585.1 Semibalanus balanoides
GTTGCTGGCGCTGGAGCGGCGTCGCTTCTCGATGCCGATGCCGGCCGACTGCAGCAGGTTCTGCGACCCGCGCCGCTCGTGTGACACCCTGCGCTGTGGCGGGTGCGGTGACGGCGTCTTCTGCTCGTCCCCTGCCGGAGTGAACGTCAGTGACGGCACGGGGTCCATGGCGGCGGCACTCGGTCACTCGGTCACTGGGCGGCACAGCCCACAGGTTCTGTGTCACTGGACGGCACAGCCCACAGACTCTGTCACTGGATGGCTTTGCCCACAGACTCTGGCTAACAGCCCACGGTTGTTCTTTCACCGGCCAGCACACTGGAAGCCGGGGCGTCGCGACTCAGTCGGCTGGTAATGCTGAGTAGCGTGCGGCGGCCTTCCCGGC
Source organism: Semibalanus balanoides (assembly GCA_014673585.1). Classification (NCBI taxonomy): domain Eukaryota; kingdom Metazoa; phylum Arthropoda; class Thecostraca; order Balanomorpha; family Balanidae; genus Semibalanus; species Semibalanus balanoides. Next base: position 386 of record VOPJ01006157.1, read on the forward strand.
ACAGGGACCACGTTCGACTGCCCAGTGGGTGTCCGTCGGCAGACGGTGGCGCCACCTGGTGGCCGTGACGCCGCCCGCCCAGAGCCGGCGAGCTGACCGGGCTTCACACCCAGCCTGGCCGCCGGCGCCGACTGGCTTTACTCCGCCGACAGGCTGTGGTGAGCTTCAGCCACAATTGGTCCCGACGGGGCTCCGACAGAGCTGCGGATATTGGGTCACCAAAGCCCGGACTGTGGTTCGTTTGGTTCGGTTTGCGGACCAAACACCGTATCCTCTTTGGGATCATGGTGGGATCTCAACTCTCCCCCTGTTCCGAGGGTTATTGTATGGGAGGCCGGTCGACTGTTTCAGCGGCCCGCCCAGGGATTTGACCCTGGGTCACCGGCACAGAACCCACCTGTGCCAGATCGCTCCCCCGGACTGTGGTGGGTGCGTCGATTGGAGGTGCAGTTATTTATTTGTTAGTGAGAAGGAAATACCAGCGGCAAATTTTAGGTTTAATCTGATCTCTGATCTCACACTGTCCAGTTGTGATCTTATCAAGGAGTATTGGATCGTTAAGCCACCACATTGGTTTAACGACATGCCTACCTCAGTCGGTCGACCGGTCTCCACTCAGCGGTGAACTCAGCTCACTCCACTCCACTTCCACTCCACTCCACTCAGCGGTGACAGTCGAAGGCGGTTTGGCGCAAATTGACCACGCTGTCGTTGCGCCCTTTAGCTTCAATAAACAAACAAACCGTCAAGGCGGAACTAATCAGGGTCGCTTTTCCTGGCAAGTTCGTCATGGCAACGGGAACAGACAGATGGAACAGAGTCGCCCGAAACGACTTCAGTGCTTCACTAGCATTGCAATTCACTTTGTCTCTGATACCTTAATTTAGACATGAAGCTGGAATGCTTCGTATTTTACATTCGCTTTTATATCATAATATAATCCTGAAACTAGTCCGAACGATGCATTATACGGATGCTACATCATTGATGACTACTCGACGCCAGTCTTAAGGCAATGTTCGTCGTTGATAGTCACTCAGCATTGCAATTAGTTGGCTTATGAACCAGGACAATCGATCCTATCGTATGAAGTGCTGCCGGTTCCGCTGCTCCGCACTCGATAGCTAAGGTGAGCCAGCATACGGCCTCCGGCAGCCTGAAGGGGAACAGCACGCGACCTCCATTTTTATGCTGTCAGGCACCTAATAGCAGGATGTGTGTGAGCGATGTGCAGCACGTACAAAAACACGCGCGCGGTCCATCTGAGCCACCCAGTTGACGGCGGACATTTGTCAAAGGAATGGAGCTCCGGCCGATGTGGGAGTAAAAACACCGCTGTTTGTCTCTCGGGGTCGATGATAGCAATACTGAGTGGGCTCTTGAACGTTCCGAAACCGATTTATGTAGATTGAAGACGTCTGGACAAACGAGGCGCTGATCAGTTCATTTTTAAAATAAATATAGGGTACTAGGGTAGATGTGACAAGCATTAAGCATGATGCTCTAAATGACGAAGAGAGCTCGAGAATGCCATAAATGTGACTGTTTCCGGCACATCTGTCTATCTTAGCCTGTCCAGGGAGCCGTTTATATTAAATTCTAGCCCATTCCAGTACAATTCAAGTTGGCGAAGATAGATACTGTTGGAATGGAGCGAGTGCTTCAATAAATGGGAAGAGGCCCAATTATCTTCATGTAAGCGTTATTTTCACCAGCTGTCTTGCTGTGGCTCAGAGACAGCAATGAGAGGCACGTAACCCATTAGCACCTTGCCCGAGTACACAGAACTGCTCTGCTGTGGCCCGACCAACACGAGGTCGACTGGCTACTGGCCAAATGAGGGCCAGATGGCACTACAGGCACAGCTGAACGATTTGTTTGTGAGCGTAGGGTCACGCGTGGGGTCCGAGATGCGGGACATAGGGACTCGGGGAGTCACCCGATTTACCCTGTCGACACGGTTCGTTGGAAGGGTTCAGAAGGGTCAAACTACGGGAGATGCAGCATTCAAAAGCTGAGCTCACGCGGAATCCAGCGATGTATTTTTTCAAAAAATAATCGAGTGCCTTTTTCACCAACATTTTGTCCGAAATCGTGCCCATTTCGTTTGGCCAGGGCTATTGCGCATGATATTGTAAAAATGCAGATCAATGACAAGTCAACCTATTGGTCATGCTTATTCTCTGCACGTAAAGGTCTCATAGAATGCCAAGCCATTATATGGATTGGTTGGTTGCACGGCAGCATCATAGCCAAGCGCTCCCGGTGTCAGCACTAAGGCGCACTCCCGCTCGCGCCTCACGCGCAGAATCGCCCCTCGCGACACGCGAGCTGAGCACTGTGCGCCGCCAACCCGGCTTACGGAGCGGGCTCTCGTCCAGTAACGGACAAACAGTGCAACGCATGTGGAAAACTCTAGCTCTGTCCACTTGCCCAGCTATCCAAGGAGATCGTGGCATATTTCCAGCCATGGCTTCTGGCGTCACATTATGTACAGCCTCGAAGTTAGCCGAGCCGGGCCGACGCCCGTCCCGATCAAAAGCTACGTTTGGCAAATATGGTGCATAGAATTATTCAAAAGTACCATTTGTAGTAATTGGAGGTGGCTGGCCATTTGTCACGATCTCCTTGGATAGCTGGGCTAGTGGGCAGAGCTAGGGTTTTCAGCATGCGTTGCACCGTTTGTCCGTGACTGGCCGAGAGCCCGCTCCGTAAGCCGGGTCGGTGGCGCGCAGTGCTAAGTTCGCGTGTCGCGAGAGGCGATTCTGCGCGTAAGACGCGGGCGGGCGTGCGTCTTATAGTGCCGATACAGAGAGCGCTTGGCTTTGATGCCGGTGCCCGAGCTGCGGGAGCTCATGTTCGGCATGAATGATTGCTCTCCCTGCGGCGATGACGGCGTCAGCATCCGTATGATCCACCTGTCGTTTGAGGCGATCATTGTTCCTGCGTTCAGTGTTCCTGCATCCGCTCAACTCCAGCCTGTCCAACGCTGAGGTCCCAAAATTCTGGAAACATTCCCTGGTCTATCCTATACATAAATCCAGCGATCATTCCGCTCCATCCAAGTTCCGGGCAATATCCATCGCTCCTGGTTTCGCCAACATTGAAGAGTGGGCCGTTCACCAACAGCTTTATAATTATTACCTTTCCCAAACCACCATCTGTCCCTAATTCAGCACGGTTCTAGTCCCCGTCACCCGACGGAAACTACGCTGATATCCATAACCGATAAAATCCTATCCACCAACGTCCGCGACGACCTCTCTTTCCTCTGCCTGCTGGATTTGAGCAAATGCTTTGATGGGATAGACCACTATAAACTGACAACGATCTGACAGCATTTATACAGATGGCAATGAACTGTCAAAATGTATCCAAACGAAGAACTTATAATCTAAGTTTTGACTTAAATGATGAAGATAAAAATGTAGATATCATGACAATATTCTTTTTCACTGATTTCACATGCTTTCGAGCGACAGATATATTTAGCCGCAGACTGTAGACAATAACAATCTTAAATATTTATAGGGTACTGAATGAGGGTACCTTTACAACAACATATAATTTGCTTTGATTCATGAAGAGCATCCTACTCTCTAAACGATTGAAGTTTAAATTTACCAGGTCGATGCCAGCTTCCACAATTAGCAGTGAGCTCAGTAATTGTTTCCGAGTGCCAAGAGCGTTGAACAGTGCAGAGAACGGACAGACCCAGGCCCAGCCTCCAGTCCACGGTTCATTGGAAGGGTTTGGAGGTGTCAAACTACGGGAGATGCTCCATTTGAAAGCTGAGCTCAAGTGGAATATAGCGATGTATTTTTTCACAAATCCATCGAGCGCCTTTTGTGTAAATCGACATTTTGTCCGAAATCGCGCCCATTTCGTTCGACCGCCTATGATATCGCGATATCGCCTATGGTATGGCGAAAATGCAGACCAATGACATGTACTGCCATCGCTATCATGTATGTAGGTACTGCCATCGTGCAAAGTTTGCAAAGTTACAACTTTGTACGTACATGTTGTGCAAAGTTTGCACGATGACATCGTGACATCGTGCAAAGTTACAGTAACTTGACACGTACATCATGTACTGCCATCGAAAGCTGCCATCACCACAGCACCGGCATCGGTGATTGGCATGACGCACTGATATCGAGGGTTGAGGATCAATATTCGGGCCTGACCCGACATCGTAAGTCCGACTTTAGTGTGACCAGACAGTGATCGTCCCTGAAAGTAGACGAGGCTGTGATTACAGCTGATTCCGAACAGACTACCTAACAGCATCATTTTACTCTCAAATTAAAACAAACGGACTTCAAATCAAAATAACTGAACTCCAAATTAAAACAACATAAGTTAAAATTGACAACGGAGAAACTTCACAGTTAAGCGAGTGAATTTCAAATTGAAACGAGGGAACTTCAAATTAAAACGAGGAAACTTTAAATTAAAATGAGTGAACTTCCAATTAAAGCGAAGAAACTTCGAATTAAAACAAAATAAATTACAATTAAAATGCAATAATAACGTTAAACGAGCAGTGATCGTGGTCTGGAACTTTGATCAACTATTGAGGTGTCTCATGAACCTGGTAACCAAATTGACTTTCGACTCGACTCGGCCCGGCCCGACACAGCGTACGTACCCATGGTTACAAACACTTGAAGTTATTGTGAACCTTGGGCCTTACAGTCGCATGTCTACATACCAGTCATAAGATAAGTTCTATCTTCCGCACCCTGAAAACCAGGGGACATCCGTAATAATAATTGAGCTTTTTATATAACATGTTTTCTTAGTTAGATGGTGTATGCACAATCAATCAGAGCAAGGGGAGATCATAACCCTAGCCGCTCAAGTAAGCTTGGTGGCTCTGGCCAGGGTGAGGTCTTCACCTACTCCGCACTGACGCAATTCTCAAATCACTGGTTGGAGGTTACGACAAATGGCACTCGCCCTACGGCTGAGGACGAGTCGACTAGCTTTAATCTGGACCTTCTAAACACGAGCACGGAGAGACAGCAAGCGATGCTAGTCGCCGGGTCGTATCCTATCGCTATTACGATGGTGGGGACAAGATTTAAGTAGTCAGGCTGATCGTCGCTACCATGTAGTTCTCTTGGAAACAGGGCGGTAAAAGTTCGGCATATTAGCTAATTGTTTATTTGGGCGCGTTTGTGAGGTCTCGAGTGTGGCAGAGCGACGAAGCCACGTCGAAAGGGGTTGTCAAACCCATCCCTCGCAAGCCTAAGAGTTGTTATCCAATGTATAATTTAAATTTAGACAACTGAATCCAATGTATTTGGCCCGGTTAGTTCTCAATATGTAGGTAAGAGCTTGACTGAATGTCTGTCCAACTTCGCTCGATAACACTGGCGCGTCTGTCGGCGCTGCACGCAGTGGAATCCAATGTAATTACTATAGCCCTCGCCCCTGGTATCAGGGGCGAGGGGATAAATAGTTGCATTGGATTCCACTGCGTGCAGCACCGACAGAAGAGGAAGGTGGTGTCGAGGAAGTGGACAGAACATATTTTGCTCAGCACTGTACTGTACATCATAGGGGTGTGGCCAGGCACCACCAGTTATTGCACGCACTCACTTGCGCTGCAGATATAAAGCTCATTTTACTACGGAACATATAGCATTGACCAGTGGCGTAACTTCTCCAGAAAGTTTGGGGGGGCTGAGCTGGAAAAAATCGTTAAAACTACCATCAAAATAAAAAATAAATTTATCCCCGGATTTGACCCACTTCCTCGTCCAAGTTGGGAGGCTGAAGGCAAATGGGGGGGGGGCTGAAGCCCCCTCAACTGAATAGGAAACTGTACCCCTGACATTAACTCTTAAGTCTTCACCTACGCCAAAGTTGGTCCAGATCGATAAAGCTGTTTTATCATCATACATTTTTCTGCATCGTCGGGGTCTGACAAGCCCCACTTTTGTGCATGCCACGCGCTACACTTCCATTCATATTAGATTGCAGCATACCAACAGTAATATTGAATTGATGGGGCTACCAAATGGTAGAGACACGATTATAATCGATTATCGGTTGAGCAGCTCCAAAGCTTATACCCTTTCAAAAAGCGTCCGTATGGCTGTGTCGGGCCGGGTCGAGTCGAATGTCAATTTGTTTACCAAGTTCATGATAAACTTTAATAAATGATCAAAGTCCAAAATTGCAGGACCACAGTGATCACTGCCTCTTCCACCTTACCATTGCATTTTAGAATCTAGTTCCTTGTTATTGCAATTTGAAGGAAAATGCTCACAGGAAACTTCACAGGAAAATGGTCCCGTCGGTGACCAGCTCTCAGCTTTTTTAGCCCTCGCGCTCGCGCTTCACGCTCGCTCGTAATAATGGCTTGGCAATGGGCGACGATAGTCCAGGCTATGTGAATTCGCATTATAGGCGTTAGCACTGACTCATTGCACCAAGTACAAGAAAGCATTCGGCGCGCCGTTATTTTTATACCCGCTTTGACTTACATGAACAAATCACTTCAATCAGAAACCTCTTCCCATTGATAGTGGCTCATTCATGTCTGCTAGTTTTAGTACTCGTGTGTCAAACAGCGGCGCCTCCGTTGGTACGTCCGAGCCCGCTCTGCAGCTAGGGAAGGAAGGAGAGGGATCGCCCAGGAAGGTCCGCCGCCTGCCTAGCAAAACAACACCGGACTGGGTCCGCGGCGCTGCCAAAAACAACAGAGGGCCCATGGATACAGGTGCAGCTAAGAGCAAAACCACGCCAGTTTGGCAGGGCAGAGTCGGCGGACACTATTCACGCGTGACTATCTGCAAGATCTGTGAAAATGGTGCGGGGCTAAAGTTGACCAGAAGTGGTCTAAAAAGACGTGGTCTCTTCCAATATGTGTCAGATATTTTGACATGTTTCGGCGTTGAACACTCGGATCGATTGATAGTTTGCATCTTTGTGCAGTGCAGTAATTGATGACATGATGTCCCGCGACCCTCGTATGTAAACACTAACAGCATTTAATGTCCTGAGAGCTCGTTACTTATTCAAGTATTCCTGCAAATCAGTGGGCGCTATCGTTCCAGGAGGTTGGATTATGAAGACCCCACGTTGAGTGCACTGCGGGCATTCTTGTGACATCAATGAGTAATTAATTGTCTGTCGCATACATTACCAAGATAAAAGTATTCAGTGGAAGTCCATCTATTTTGAATTACGTTCCTCTGGCTCCCAGAAGTTATTTTTATATTTTCTCCTCGCAAAAATAAAACTTGGCTGTCTTAAGCAGCTTGGAAATTAATATTATATTAACAAAATATTTAGTTTCTTCTGTGGAATTATTGGGGGCAAGCGTTTATTGATGAATTGGCCTGTGCGATGCCTTACACCTACCTAGTAAAATAGTAGAATACAAATAGACTGTGCTGTGCAAAGACGTGGCTCGAGGATTGTTATACATGAGTGTTTAAGCACTTCAGAAGGCTGTGATGAAACAGTGAAAGCTGTAAAGCTACCTATGATATAAGAAGTTTCCCAACAATCTGTATCCAAATTGTATTTCATCTTCAGGAGGTACAGTCTGTAGATTATTTAGAAACTAATTGGCAAGGCACGTTCATTATGCATTTATATGCTAGGATGTATACAGTTACACAATACTGTATTAACTGATGTGCAGAGTTGGCATACACTTCCCCGCTGTTAAGAGCTGGTCAATACGATCTTCGTAACGTGGCGATAACTACAGGTGTGAATACAGCATGAGACCACACATTCAATTGCTCTAACGCTTGATTTTTTTTAACATAAGAGGGCGAAAATGTAGTGTCTAATCCAGGTATCATGTTATCTGTGATCAAGCTCATTGCTTTACACGTTTCGTAAAACGCTTTTAGCGGATCATTTTGCTATCTAGTCTGTCTGACTTTCGATGTGGGCACTCTCACAATAGTTGGCTTGGCTGTTACTCGCCTTTCAAGCCTTCGACGGCACGCGTGGTTAAGATCGCCTGAACATCTGACACGAATGTTTGGCAAGGAGAAACATAAACTTCGTTAGACGTGCGGCAGTGCTACGCTGCAGATGGCTGTGTTTAGACCATTTAGTCGTCTGACCTGTGAACCGTGCAAGGCATGGAATGCTTCGGTACCAGCCTTCGGGACACGAGTTTAACGGTATGGGTGTTTGTGTACCGCCATGACGAGAATGATCGCTCGACCAGTTACGCCTTTTAGAACAGGGACTAAGGAAGTGCCAAAGTGAAACAGTTGTCTTAGCCTTCCGTCTTTTTTTTACAAGAGCCATGCCCCTCTGAATGCTCCAGTCGCTCAAATGCTTTTGCTCATATCAAACACAGCGCTGAAACCCGGTCTAAATGCACTTAAGTATGATAGCGCCAACTACAAAAACAATGCCCGGCGGTAGCCAGTTCCGATTGATATGGTGCTGAGTGTTGACCGTCCTGCAGAAGCGAGCTGTGGGCCTTTGTAAAAGGTCGGCTCTTGCTATCGACTGCACCTGTGGCCGGTTAGGACACAGGTACTGCTGTTCAGCAGCTGGAAATATTGATCACCGACCCAGCGTATAACGATCGACGGTATCCATAACGCACGAGCAATTACCCAGCCGCCAATCGGAGTTCAGTAGCGTTGCGGCTAACGGCACGAAACGGGGGTGAAGCTGATCTGTTCAGCGCTGAACAAACGTCAAAAATGGCTTCGACTGACAACCTTTTTGAGGGTAGACAATCCGGTTTTCTCGGGTTAGTACGGTCTGCTCGTCCGACGTTTGCGGTCAGTCTGAACCATTTAAATGGAAGTGTCCAACTTGGTAGATTCGTGCAAGTTCTATAAAATGACTAAACAGAGTACGCAGTTAACGATTATGTTATTAGTTCGTCATAAAACCTAGTAACTGTGGAAATATTGATTGATTATAATACTAGCAAGGTGCCGTAGTTGGCGATAAACGAGCGAGCGCGAAGGAAAAGGTGAATTTCAACTTGATCGAGAAGTATTTTCTGAGATATATAAATCAATCAATCAATCAATCAGTGTATTAAAAACTATCCACGAGGTGGCTATTCTGGTTTCATTTCATTTACAGATCACATACAAAACACGATAAAAACGAGTACACTACACTACATCAGTAAAATCACATTTCGCACAGCGGTTTTAAAAACATTCAGTGAATGGGCGGCACAAGCCTGTGGTGGCAGGCGGTTCCAGACAACCGCTGCCCGATATGAGAAAGCCTTCTGCGAGGCGGTTTATCTGCACTTATGCAGGTGCAGACTACCTCGATCAGAGGCGCGCGTCTCGCGTGTGGATACAGCGGCACGTGGGGGTGAACAGGCACGTATCTCGGGTGGCGCTCTCTCCTCTCTGAGCGCGCTTGAGCACATTTACGGGTCGCGGCGCGCCACCAGGTCTCGATCTTTGGGCCATTCCTAAAAGAATTTAGAGCCTGGGTTATATGATCATGCTTTTTGAGTCCGGTGACGATACGAGCGGCAAAGTTGATCAGCTTTTGGATTTTGAGTAGTTGACCCTTGGTCGTCCCACCCCACACGCACAGGCAGTACGTAATATGTGGGAACACGTACGCCTGGATAATAATTTTAAGGGCTTCTGAGGTGAAGTAATGCCGAACTCTGTACAGAGAGACGAGAATACCGTTACATTTTTTGGAGACACTCGAGACATGATAGATGAGGCTGCACACGTGCGCAAGTGCAAACGCATACCACTCCTGACATTTTGGGAAAGATGTGGCTGAGAAGTTTAACCAATCACCAAATTTCAACACAATCGGCCAAGCCGTTCTTGAGATATAGTATAGGGGTGTGCACGTGCGCACGTGCAGAGTCACCCTACTCCTGTGTTGTGGGAATGTAACAGCTGAAAGTTCCCTAACAACACATCAAATTTGCGAAGTTTTTGCGAGAAAACACACGTCAACACCCCTAACGTGGTACGCGCCACGCGCAGTGACAGTCACCCACATGAGTCGGCACTGGTCTCAAACAGGAAAGGTTGGATGGGGCTGCTCAGCAAAGAAGACCGTTTGTCAATCGAAAGTGAGATTTCAGTGATATTAGCTTCTCAAAGCGTCGCCACGGGTCGGGTCGGGTCGGGCCGCTCACTCTCAGATTTTCCCCATATACCACGGAAAGACGAGCGAGCGCTTCGAACTCGCTCGTAATTATACAACATGACGTCTTTTTCAGATGTACGTCACAAACGCGTCACAGCTCCCGAGTTTATGGTGAATCGAATTAGGTAAACAAACTTGCGCTCGTTTGGGCTGGTTCCCTATAATGCACTCTGTGGATGGTTAAACAAAGAAGTCGATCGAACAATATAGTCGAACTATTCGATTTGGAAAATATCGTGATGCTAGGCCAATAAATTGAAGTACTCACTTAAAAACGGTCGCCTTTGATCCACACAAGGAGCATTTCAGCGGCATCGTTCACACCAATGGAACACACTCAATAGCCGTTTTCACGATGGACTTTTTCGCACGGAATGTTTTAAAACATTTTAAATGTTTAAATTAAAAGATAAATAGTGCCTGTTCACGATCGGACTAATTTGCGAAAAAAATGTTTAAACCCTCGCCCTACGTCCCGTAGGGCGAGGGTTAAAACACTTCTTGCAAAATTAGTCCATCGTGAAAACGGCTACTTCTAATATAGTTTTATGCATGAGTGGCATAATGATTCAGTTTATGAACGGCCGAGGCGAGTTCATTAAAGCTGAATCTTTAATGCCACGAGTGGCATAAAAAACATTTTAGTGCATGGCCGAAGACTGGCTATTTAGAGCAGGGTATATGCATAGGATTTAGAGCACAAGTACACATTTTTTGAAGAGTTCAATGCAAGGTCATTTTACCTAAGGCTTAGCAGTGTATAATCACTTTTTGGGAATGTATTAACACCAAGTTAATACACCGCTACAGTAAAGGGAACAAACAGTTTCACATTGAAGAAAAAAAAGTTGTAAAAAAAAAATGTTACACCAAAAAAACTTAGAAATTATGAAGAGAAAGCTAGAAATTGTTATCATGATATTAGGCTATTGTCATAAAAATTATATGTTTACGCGGAAAAGCAAAATTAAAATGTCAGATATTGGTTCAAGTTTCATACTTTTTTCTCTAAATAAACGCAAAATCTGCTTTCTAAGAAGCACGTATGTCATCAAAACGTCATCGATTTGAAGGGATCGTGGCGCATACAAGACAGTACTTGCCTAATAACTTGTTAAAGATGCGAGAAAATGCAACGCATTTAGAACCACGGATATTAATTAGAAGTTAAATCACGTGCTTATTCATTTATTTATTTGGCATAATCGCCGACGGGATACACCATTAATGGTCGAAGCACAGATCAAACAAACGGCAAAGATACAAATATTCTTTGCCGTTCATTTGGTGTTTTCCACGAAGAATTTCCCGTGTTTACCTATGCGACGTTGAAAGTTGTGTTATTAGTTTGTGTTAAATATTTCAACTTTAGCTATACCATGTATTCATTTACGGACACATTATCAGTGTATCTTTTTTGCATAATCAGTGCCAGTGAAACAGGAGTTAATCCTGAAACCCATACACGCAAGGAAGCAAGCAAGATGGAGACGGATTTGGCTTCATCTGTAAGCTAGGTACGTCTGAATAATTCGCTGAGGAAATTTTGCTGAGAATAACGTTTTAAGAACGATTTAAGCATCAAATCACGATAAATCCTCACAAAGTTTATTCTTGCAATCCAGGAATCAGGTACTGAAAACAACATGTTCTTGTCCAGTCCCAGCACTACGCGTTTCTATCAAACACTTTCCCAAAGTCTTACGTTCATCTCTACGTCATTATCATGCTCATATCAGCCAAATCAGCCAATCAGCGATTGGGAGTTACCGGGTATACCCGGTCCCGACTTTTAGGACTGAATATTAAATAATTAAGAGGTTTCTTTGCAAATTTGAAAGCGTCACAAGTCATTTTCGAGTATGCGCCACAACTTGGCTACCTCAACTCAAAACCCCATGTTAAAGGTGGACTGTTCCCTTTAAGCACATGGTCAATGGGAAAACAGTCTTCGGCCATGCACTAAAACATTTTAAAACATTTCGCGCAAAATAATCCATCGTGAAAACGGCTAATAACTCTTATTATTGTGATACGGGCTTATCAATAAATGCACACGCACGCAAAATTATATATATGGCCTTGCGTACAATGAATTAAGCTGCCGGCCGCCGCAGTATATACGACCTTGGCCGTCGCCATTATGTACCATGAAAATGCATAAATTATCACTCGTGTTAAATATGCCGTGCGCGTGGCTTGTACAATGAGCTAAACTAATCAGTGTTCAGCTTGCTCGAGCTAGTACATTGCTAATTTGTCGAACTTACTGGAAACACCATGCGAATGCCAGCCTGAATACCACTGTTTTCATGCTGGGCAGCGTTGGCAAGGCAACCGGCAGTCGCCAAGGACACCAAATTTTGGCGAAATATAGCCAAGATCGGTTGACTTTTATTGCAAATGTTGTCTATAATGCTGGGACATCACGGTCAATCTGGTATAATCCTGCTATCTGGTTTAACCCTTAGTGGTGCGTTCGAAAATCTCTTCTAGAGCCGTTGAGGTAGATTTTTGGGATAAGTGAACTATGGACCTATGATTTCTATATGTAAGCTACAATTCTGCTAGCTCAGTTCAAAACTCCATGTTAAGGTGCAGGTGGACACTTCCCTTTAAGGAACCCGATAGTTATGCTGTACCGCAGTGCATGCCTGATGGGTAGACTGTACCGTATTGCATGAGTGCATTGCAGCACAGTCTGCAGTCAATGGCTCACTCAAATAACTTCACCTCAATACAGCAGAGGATTCTGTCAGTTATATGGTACATGTCAAAGAAGGATGCTATTTTCCTTTATGCCACCTGAACAAAGGAAATACAGTATTATTCACGATAAAATGCGATCCACGTTTGTGAGTAACTATTGCGTTCGGTGAGGCTGCATGTCATCACAATTTATATTGACTTGTAACTTACGTTTAGGAATAAATTATCATGTACAATGCACATTTGCATTGTCTTCTAGGATATTTTGTATTTTCATGACATAAGCATGCTTAAATCAATTGCATGCATCAATGTATTATGCAGGTATGTTGCAATCGTACGCAAGGAACGTGAAGCAATATCTCAGCTTGTAGCTTTCGAAAGTACACACAATGCTGTGATAATCTGATTCATCGCATAACTGTATACTGCATAAATGCTAACAAATGTACTAATTCTCGTCATTCTCTTTACTAAAAAACAAACAAACATTTAACCCTTTCCTCTAATTATACAGTGGTACTCTTCGTCCATCGACGATTTAATTATTTACCTCAATCAAGGTAGACCTGACCTTGCAGAGCCATGGCAATATATTCCTAAAATCGGTTGGCCTTCCTCCCAAGACAGCTGTTTCACCGGCATCTCGGCTCGGTGAATTACAACGGTCATTTGGCGGAGGCCTCTGCTTTTGACGTGTGGAATGTCTGCATATGTTTTACAGGGCTGAAATACGATTCCACCCGGCTGAGCTCAACCCGACCACGTGCCAAGTTGTGCAACGAAAGATCGTATTCCCAAAAGAACGAAGAAAGATCCAATTCACAAAAACGTCCTTATGATATTATGCGAATTGGAGATCTGGGACAAAAGTGGATAAAGCGCCACCTGGACCACGACTCTATATGACGTCACGACTCTATATGACGTGTTAAGAAGCGCCGACCTGCGCCGAACCGTCTCTTTTCAACAAGACAAAGAGCGGCTGAAGAAGGGATGCTCACAGGTGCGTATATGCTGCATTTTGGATATAATAAGTTGTTTACGTCTGAAGAGTTATCCATATTCCCTGGGCGTTAGATATTTGTTTAAAATGCCAGTGAACAGGCCCATGTTTGTTGTTTTTACGAGTATTTAATGTAATAGCAAGGCTGAAAAGTCTAGGCAAGCGGAAATGCTTTCAGTCAAACATGCGATACACGAATTCCTCAAATACACTCTTGTAGCACATCTAACGCATGCATCATCCCGTTGACCTCCATTCCAGCATTGACTCATTGAACACACTAGCACACCTGTTTGCCAAGACAGTTGAGATCCACTCACCATTAGTCATGCTGCCAGCTTCTGCCGTGAATGCCGCGGTTTCTTCTTCACTCCCTCCTCTCGTTTTTGTCCCCCGTCGCTGAGCTGGCCTTGTCGGCTACCCCCTGCTCTGTGTCGCCTCTGTCGCTGCGCAGTGCAGTTGTGCGGCTCTGTCAGCCCAGGACAGACCACCGCTCTGCCGTCCGGCCGCACCCCGGCATGCTCCGGCCCACCGCCAAGATATTTCCGGACGTCTCCCGTCGTACACAGGCGCGCCGGCCGCCTCCGCCGCGCTGCCGGCCGCCTCCGCCGCTGCGCATTGTTGATTCCAGCCGCAGTGTGTCGCCGCCGAGCCCAGCTGCGGAGAAGAAACCACGGCCAGAGGTCTCCCTCGCTGCGGGGAAGCTGCAATTCGTGATCCCCCGCTGCGGAGAAGCTCCGGTCCGTGATCCCTCTCGCTGCCGAAAAGTACCGCTCCGTAATTCCTCTCGCTGCAGAGAAGCTCCGCTCCGTGATCCCTCTCGCTGCAGGAGAAGCACCGCTCCGTGATCCCTCTCGCTGCAGAGAAGCGCCAGTCCATGGTCCCTCTCGCTGCAGAGAAGCACTAGTCTGTGATCCCTCTCGCTGCAGAGAAGCACCGCTCCGTGATCCCTCTCGCTGCAGAGAAGCTCCGGTCCGTGATCCCTCTCGCTGCAGGAGAAGCACCAGTCCGTGATCCCTCTCGCTGTAGAGAAAGTGTAGCGATCAAACAGTGCTGGGGTGTCGCAGCGTCATGCAATAGAGCAATTGACAATTAATTTTAAGGCATTCAAATTTGGTGAAAATAAACGGACATGCTTGTGTTAAGTTAGCTGAAAAGTTGCTTCGAGGTTTGATTGTTCATCTTCCAGATTCAATTAGATCTTTTGATCCTGATCCCTTTTTGCAGCATTGGGTCATCCTGCTAAAACTTTCAACTAAAACTTTCATACTTAGAAACGTTTTCACGATGGATTACGTTTTGTGCGAAGATGTTTTAAAACATATTTCGCGCAAAATAATCCATCGTGAAAACGGCTAGTATAAAAGTTTTAGTATACGATATATTCCAAGAAAAATAAGATACTGATTAAGGCGATATTATCTTATTCAAGAGTTATGGAAACATGAATTGAGCTCATTACAAGATTAAGATACAAAATTGTTCGTTTCTAAAGACATATGCGTCTGAGACTAAGTCCGTTTGTTCAGTTAAGCATAATCGCCATATTAGTTACTCAATCTAGCTAGCAGCGTCATGGATCACAAGGTCTGCCTTCGCATGGCGCAATTAATGCGCTAGAAACGATTCGCTGGAGGCGAGTCCATTGAGTCAGAGGAGTTCGCTTTTGAGCGACCAATAGGCGTGCCGAGACCGATATGTTTCAAGTGTTCTGAAAAGTATTCAGTAGGTGAAAGATTCTGCATCACAGCGTAAACCTATACATAATTGACTTCTTGCTAGTTTCACCAAACCGCAAGTTGTAACATACTATATTCTTATTACATATTACAAAATTCTTGAGAGACATTTGAAGACAAATAATTGCTTGCATAAAGTTGCGTAGTTAAGGAAATAATAAAGTATACCTTAAAAACTTTCATACTTAAAACATTTCAAACATTTTAAGAATTTTTAAAAACATTTCCGCCAAAATAATCCATCGTTGAAACGGCTACTAAAACATTTCAAACTCTCAGATGTTTTAAACATTTTGCGCAAAATAATCCATCGTGAAAACGGCTAATGTTACGGTAAAACTCTTTGTTCAAATGGGAAAATGGGAAATGGTGTTAGCATTTCCCCAGATAATATAACACACAGACTTCAACGTAAATTATCGCATCATTCGAACTTAGCCAGAACAAGACAATCAATATATCTTCAGTAAACATTGCTCATTGATATTATCATTAAACCTTGGAACATTGAATAGAACATAAAATTGCGTTGTCACACAACTTTACATTTTATCATATGTCTCAGTATGTTTTTAGCATTCGCGCGAGCGTGTGGTAAAAGGTTTTCAGTTCTCAGATAATCAATGTTCAGTCAATTGGTCAAAGCTTTCGGCCTGCTGGGCATTTACATTTTACCAAGCTTTGCTTACGCAGTTTTCAAAACGAAGGTAGACATATGATTATATAATACCACACGGGGCCGGGAAAATAATTATTTGGGACCAAGGTCCGAGCAGAATATTCCACCAAAGACCGAAGATCTAGGGCGGAAATTCAAGCACGGACCGAGGTCCGAGGTCCCAAAGAATTATTCCGGCCCAAGTGTGGTATGAAATTTACCATATGCCGCTGAGATGGACCAAATGAAGCCATATTTTTCACCATACTTAGGTTTCAACCTCGGCGACGATGTTGAATACATAAAAGCAGATAATTTATACAGTCACTCTTTTCTAATTTATACACTCTTTTCACTCTTTTCTAGCTCTAACTCATTCAGTCACTTTTTTACTCTTTAAACTATTTGCACGAGATTTGGGAAAACATTTCGGCCCGGGGCAGAATATATATTACTGACCGGGCCGACGAAATTATCTGGAAACGAGGTTTGCAAAATTAGCGGAGGTTCCGAGTGCGAAGGCACGAGACCAGAGCTAATTTTGCAAAACTGAGCTTCCAGATAATTTCTTCAGGCTTGCTTTTTGGGTCAGTAAGTTTTTCTACATGCCGGAATTGCTTTTAAGTTATAGCACGAGGGCCTATTCATTATTAAGTAATGTTAGTAGTAACTTATTAAGCTTGAGCCGGGCAGGAAAGCCAGGTCAAGAAATTTGGTTTCTTGCCCGGCCTATCAAATAACATGGGAATTCGCGTCGAACAATTTCTGGCCCGACATTATACTGCCCGGATCGTGCTATACTTAAAGCATACCCCGGCATGTAGGAACTATTTCCCCATATCAAATAACATTGAGCTGAAATGTTATGCCGCCCTCACGTGCTAACGTTATAGGGATATCTCGGCATATGGTAAAAAAAATAAATACCACACTTAGGCCGATATAATTTATATAGGACCTCGGTCGTTGTAGGATTTTTCACCCTCGACCTTCGGTATCGGGCGGAAAATCCAACAACGACCTCGATCCTAAATAAATTATTGTATCGGCCCTGTGTGGTATTTTATAAAACTACCTTGTAAACACTGAACCACGTCATGGCTTATCTCCCACAGAGATATTACTTTAATTTCCCCCAATCTGTCAATTCACCAGTCCCGCACCGGTGCTTCCTTCCTCAGTCAACCTTCAATTACATTCCGAATAAGAGCAGTATATAAATTCATACAAGGATTTATTTACAGAAAATGGTACACCTCTATACTTTAAGTTCTTCGTCTCGAATCAGCAACCACCATCAGCATTGACACGATATCTCGTTTCGGTTTCATCTAAACCACGAAATTTTAGGAGAAGCAAACAGAAACATCCATCTCTGGCTTACGTTAATCGTCTCGTAAATGCAATACCATTCATCATATAGTTAGCACTTCGGTAAAGTCAGCGCATCAAGTTAGTGAAGTGAGACATATCAGTTCGATCAGTCAAATACAATGCATTCGGCAACCACCTTCAGTATTGACAAGTTATGTCAATCGGTTACGTTGAAACCACGATAGTTCTATGAAACGCGAACAAAACGTCCATGCTATATCATAATTTGAATTTACGCTCGAACATGTCAAGTCTCGATTTCACTGACACATCAACAACCAATATTTGCGCTTCTATTGAACCACAATCAAGCGACACAAAGGTTAATAAGCTTCACAAAAATGAAGTCAAAATCGAAAAAGAACACATGGACCATATACAACTCAGGCGAACAGTGACATGCAAATTTTCAGCCGTGCACACACTTGCGTGGGTAATTACTGCGCAATTTAAATAGACTGGGATCCACAAGCAATTTAACTGACAATAGGTGACATGGAGGGCGAGGAAGAGCAGACTTGTTTTGACCTTACATGTGGTTTACAACCGTGACGCTCCCGCCACTCGGCGAGGGTCCTGCCTGCTCCTCTAGCGATCAGTCTCCTCTCCACTGATGATGCTCTGCTGTCCGGTGACTCGTGACTGGTCTGCCCGTTGGTGCCTGCTTCCTCTCTTGCTATGTCTTTTATCACTTCTCTGATTTCAAAATCGTGGTCGGTTTCCCGTTTAGCGCCTTGCTGACGTGATTCTCATGTACACGTGGTTTGTAATTTCGCTATCTTCTAGGCTTCGTCTGATTGGTCAGCTTCTCTCATCCATCTTGGCGCCGGTGGCAGTGGCAGGTTCCGGCCTGCCGGACGTTTTCTGGGTCATGCCCTGTGTAGAGGCTTTTCTGCCCGATCGCCTTGACGGCTCCACCTGGTCGGTATTGTGACTTGTTTCAGGGGACGGCCGTGTCTTATTCGCGACACTCCATCGATATTCGGGTCATTTAACAAGAGGTCAGGTATGTGCTTTTACAAGCCAGTGGCAACTGACGCCGCTTCTTCTGCCTTGGAAGCTGTCAGCCTAGCCGTCAACCGTTTTGCTGTATTATGTATTGATATAAAGTTTTGCAATGTCTTTCTTCGTTTACTTCTATTTGCTTGTCTTCTTTTGTTCCTTTTGCGAGAGTAAAAAAAGTATATTGCCACAGAAGCAACAAATTCGAGATCCCTCTCGCTGCGGAGAAGCTCCACACCGTAATTCCTCTTGCTGCGAAGAAGCTCCGCCACGTGATCCCTCTCGCTGCCGAGAAGCACTAGTCCCTGGTTCCTTTCGCTGCAGAGGAGCACCAGTTCGTAGTCCCTCTCACTGCAGAGAAGCACTAGTCCGTGGTCCCTCTCGGTGCAGAGAAGTACCGCTCTCTGGTCCCTCTCGCTGCGGGAAGCTGCGATCCTAATCACTCTCGCTGCGGAAAAGCTCCGGTCCGTGATCCCTGTCGCTGCGGAGAAGCGCCAGTCCGAGATCCCTCTCGCTGCGGAAAATCTCCGGTCTGTGATCCCTCTCGCTGCGGAGAAGCGCCAGTCCGAGATCCCTCTCACTGCGGAAAAGCTCCGCTCCGTGATCCCTTTCGCTGCGGAGAAGCACCAGTCCATGATCCCTCTCCAAGCGGAGAAGCTCCGTTCCGTGATCCCTCTCGCAGCGGGGAAGCTGCGCTCCGTGATCTCTCTCACTGCGGAGAAGCTCCGCTCCATGGTTTCTCTCGCTGCAGAGAAGCACTAGTCCGTGATCCCTCTCGCCGCAGAGAAGCTCCGCTCCGTGATCCCTCTCGCTGCGGAGAAGCACCAGTCCATGATTCCTCTCGCAGCGGAGAAGCTCCGGTCCATGATCCCTCTCGCTAAGGGAAAGCTCCGCTCCGTGATCCCTCTCGCTGCGGAGAAGCTCTGCTCCGTGATCCCTCTCACTGCGGAGAAGCTCCGTTCCGTAATCCCTCTCGCTGCGGAGAAGCTCCGCTCCGTGATCCCTCTCGCTGCGAAGAAGGTCCGTTCCGTGATCCCTCTCGCTGCAGAGAATCTCCGGACTGTGACATCTCTCGCTGCAGAGAAGCTCCGTTTCGTGATCTCTCTCGCTGCGAAGAAGCTCCGCTCCATGGTCTCTCTCGCTGCCGAGAAGCACCAGCCCGAGATCCCTCTCGCTGCGGAGAAGCTCCTCTCCGTGATCCCTCTCGCTGCGGAGAAGCACTAGTCCGTGATCCCTCTCGTTGCGGAGGAGTTCCGGTGCGGTGTCTCCGTCGCTGGAGAAGCTCTGCTCCTCGGCTCCTCTCATGACGGACAGCAGTCTGAACTGCGCCGGGGTTAACCGCCACGGGACGGCGGCGCCTCGAGCGCACCTGCACTGCAACTACGCCCACCATCTTGCGGCATTAACTTGACGGATGGCGGGTTTCAGGACATTCAGATTTCCGTCAGGCGCCGAGCGAAAATCGCTCAGCCGCTCAGGATGGCTTTAAATAGAGCCATGCTGCGATGGAGCACAGCGCTGTATTGCGCTCCGATGGATAAAGTGGAACGGTTCAAAGGACATTTCAAAACAAGTTGGTGGAGTTGGCAGGCTTGATTTAACAGACTGCATTGAGCGAGGCGCCTTTGTCCTAAGGATCTGAGCTGCGGCAGCCCCGGGCTGTCGCAGCTCGGTAGCTCTTTGGCCGTCACAGCTGACAGCTGACAACTTCCCAGCTGATTACTCCACGATTTAGGTTACCGTTTTAAACGAGGTGACTCATCGATCAGTCACTCTACAGAGCGATGTGAGCCTGGCCGGATGAACGTAACCCCCCGCAGTACACAGATTCATGGCGAAAATGAATACAGCTTTCTCCATCTGTTGTGAAAGCGACAGAATATTTATCCAAAGCTTCTGAAAACCAAAGTTTCTAAGTCCTCAGGTTGTAAATAATGTTGGTTGTCTGCTTCTTTGTGGCGTATATTTAAAAGTTATGTGATTACTTAGTAGCTGAGCCGCGTCGGCCATCCGTAGCGCCGCCTGGAGAGCCTCAGTTGATCTTGGGTCTGGTCTGAGCCCCTCCGTCTCAACACCGTCAGCCAGCACCGTCAGGTCTGTCCGTTCCCTTCCGTGACAGAGATCTGAGCAGCTCCTGACAGGGACCGACCGACGCTGACTTAATCGGGGTGAGCGCTGATAACTCTGACCACTGGCTGACACAAGGATAGTCCCTGACAGGGTTGACACCTGACTGATATGGGCTGACCCATGACTGACGTGGGAGTGACAAGGACTGGCCCCTGACTGACGTGGGAGTTCCTCCTAACAGGGGCTGACCCCTGACTGACGTGGGAGTGCCTCCTGACAGGGGGACCCTGACTGACGTGGGTTCCTCCTGCAGGGCTGACCGTTGGACTGACGTGGGATGCCTCCTGACAGGGCTGACCCCTGACTTTACGTGGGAGGTCTCCTGACAGGGGCTTACCCCTGTCTGACGTGGGGAGGCCTCCTGGACAGGGGCTGACCTCTGTCTGACGTGGGAGTGGCCTCCTGACAGGGGCTGACCCCTGTCTGACCGGTGGGGAGTGCCTCCTGACAGGGGCTTTGACCGGTTGACTGACGTGGGAGTGTCTCCTGACAGGGGCTGACCCCTGTCTGACGTGGGAGTGTCTCCTGACAGGGGCTGACCGATGACTGACGTGGGAGTGCCTCCTGACAGGGGCTGACCCCTGACTGACGTGGGAGTGCCTCCTGACAGGGCTGACCCCTGACATGACGTGGAGTTGCCTCCTGACAGGGGCTGGACCATTGACTGACGTGGGAGTGTTCTTCCTGACAGGAGGCTGACCCCTGTCTGACGTGGGAGTGCCTCCTGGACAGGGCCTGACCTCTGACTGACGTGGGAGTGTCTCCTGACAGGGGCTGACCGGTGACTGACGTTGGGAAGTGCCTTCCTGGACAGGGGCTGACCGTTGACTGACGTGGGAGTGCACCCTGACAGGGCTGACCGTTGACTGACGTGGGAGTGTCTCCTGGACAGAGGCTGACCGTTTGACTGACGTGGGTAGATAGTGCCTCCTGACAGGGGCTGACCGTGACTGACGTTGGGAGTGCCTCCTGACAGGGGCTGACCGTTGACTGACGTGGAGTGTCTCCTGAAGGGGCTGACAGTTGACTGACGTGGGAGTGCCTCCTGACAGGGGCTGACCTGTTGACTGACGTGGAGTGTCTCCTGACAGGCGCTGACCTCTGTCTGACGTGGGAGTGTCTCCTGACAGGGACTGACCTCTGACTGACTGGGAGTGCCTCCTGACAGGGGGCTGACCGTTGACTGACGTTGGGAGTTGCCTTCCTGACCAGGGGCTGACCGATTGATGAGTGGGAGTTCCTTTTCCTGGGACAGGAAGGCGACCTCCTACTCACGTGGGAGTGCCTTCCTGACAGGAGCTGACCCCTGACTGACGTGGAGTTTGCCTCCTGACAGGGGCTGACCGTGCTGACGTGGGAGTGCCTTTCCTGGACAAGGGCTGACCTCTGGTCTGACGTTGGGAGTGCCTCCTGACAGGGGCTGACCGTTGACTGACGTGGGAGTGCCTCCTGACAGGGGCTGACCCCTGTCTGACGTGGGAGTGCCTCCTGACAGGGGCTGACCTCTGTCTGACGTGGGAGTTCCTCCTGACAGGGGCTGACCGTTGACTGACGTGGGAGTGTCTCCTGACAGGGGCTGACCTTTGACTGACGTGGGAGTGCCTCCTGACAGGGGCTGACCGTTGACTGACGTGGGAGTGTCTCCTGACAGGGGTGACCTCCTGACTGACTGGGGTGTCTCCTGACAGCTGCTGACCGTTGACTGACGTGGGAGTTCCTGCCTGACAGGGGCTGAACCCCTGACTGACGTGGGAGTGTCTTCCTGACAGGGGCTGACCCTCTGTCTGACGTGGGAGTGCCTCCTGACAGGGGCTGACCTCTGTCTGACTTGGGAGTGCCTCCTTACAGGAGCTGACCGTTGACTGACGTGGGAGTTCCTCTGACAGAAAGCTAGACCCGCTGACTGACGTGACGGAGTGCCTCCTGACAGGGGCTGACTCTGTCTGACTGGGAGTGGCTCCTGACAGGGGCTGACCTCTGTCTGACGTGGGAGTGTCTCCTGACAGGGGCTGACCTTGACTGACGTGGGAGTGCCCTGACAGGGGCTGGACCGTTGACTGACGTGGGAGTGTCTACTGACAGGGGCTGACCGTTGGACTGACCGTGGGAGTTCTCCTGACAGGGGCTGACCCTGACTAACGTGGGAGTGTCTCCTGACAGGGGCTGACCTGTTGACTGACGTTGGGAGGTGCTCCTGAAGGGGCCTGACCCCTGACCAACGTGCGAGTGCCTCCTTGACATGGCTGACCTCTGTCTGACGTGGGAGTGCCTCCTGGAACAGTGGCTGACCGTCCTGTTCTGACGTGGAGTGCCTCCTGACAGGGGCTGACCTCTGTCTGAACGTGGAGTGCCTCCTGACAGGAGCTGACCCCTGACTGACCGTTGGGATTGCCTCCTGAACAGGGGCTGACCTCTGTCTGACGTGGGAGTGCCTCCTGACGGGGCTGACCTCTGTCTGACGTGGAGTGCCTCCTGACAGGGACTGACCCCTGACTGACGTGGGAGTGTCTCCTGACAGGGGCTGACCCCTGACTGACGTGGGAGTTCCTCATGACAGGGACTGACCTCTGTCTGACGTGGGAGTGCCTCCTGACAGGGGCTGACCTCTGTCTGACGTGGGAGTGCCTCCTGACAGGGGCTGGACCCCTGACAACGTGCGAGTGCCTCCTGACAGGGGCTGGCCCCTGACTGACGTGGGAGTGCCTCCTGACAGGGGCTGGAGTGCCTCCTGACAGGGGCTGACCGTTGACTGACGTGGGAGTGTCTCCTGACAGGGGCTGACCCTTGACTGACGTGGGAGTGTCTCATGACAGGGACTGACCCCTGACTGACCACTGAGGGGACCCTGCAGGAGTTCTGCTGACCCCTGCCCGACTCGAACGTGGCTCCTGCCCCGCACCATCGCTTCCCGCTGGCCTGCAGCGTGACGCGCGGACAGCAGATTAACCAGTCCGGGGCGGACCCAGTTCCTGTGCCATCACCTCCCGCTGAGGTGGAGCGCCGACCTCAGCTGCCCCAGATCTGCTCACTGAAACAAACAGCCAACAGCAATAAACTGCAGCTGATAACAGAGTGCTTTTGAATTAATCAAATAAGTAGAGATGGTTCAATACGTCTATTGTAGTACCTTTTTTCTTACAGCAGTTGTCTATTCAAGGTAAATCAATCAGATCTGAATTTAACATTGGGTCTGATTTTTCCTTGCTGAAGAACAATTTGTATTTTTATTATGTGAGGAATAACAAAATTATAACAGGCTATAACAGTTCATCATCACTTAAATATACTTTGATCGCGGTCGTTCATTCATGTTAGCCTATCTCGATAAAAATAACTATACGTATGTGGCTTTCCTTGACAAACAAACTTTAAAGCTTTTCGTATGGACATGATCCGTGCAAGTCTAGTTCTGACACAATCCGTTGAAGACGTGTCGCGATCCAAAGCAAGTGTAGGTATGACCGACAAAACAAGCCTACAGCCAGGTCAGGACGGTCACAGTCGCTTGTCACAGGACGACAGTAGGGATGTTCATCAGGCTTGCCAACCAGCTACTTCCTGAAGGCAGGCAGCATCCCTTCTCACATAAAGAGCCTCTCCACAGCTGCAGACGACAAGAGACAACAGTTGCACCTCGTAAACATCCCGCCGATAACTGGATTTCCGTCCGGGATTAGCACGACGCTTCTCGACTGTTTTGCATTGCCGAAAACTGCATTTTCGTTTGCATCAAATCGGTCCTGCTGAAGTCACACTGCAGATTTATGAAGAACCGAAATGGTTCTGGCTGTCGAGCTATTAGGTATGTACAGCCGGTCTATTATATATCTCCCCTTTTTTAGTTCCTAAAACTCATCTAATTTCTATTCTGTTTACACGAAGGACTGATACAAGAGAACATGTGGTACTTACCTTGGTAGGTACCACATGTTCCCATAAATCAGTTCTGCATGTACACAGAAGTGAAATTAGATGAGTTTTAGAATCTAAAAAGGGAAGATACATCAACATATGCATATAGAGTCATAGACTGACTGTACCTCACTCCCAGCCCCCAGCCGTAACAGGAAGTCTACTAGTTACTATCCCCTTCCCCCCAAAGACTGATCCAGGATAGGTGGTTTGGGCCAGTTCGGGGGGGGCGAATCCCAAAAAGTCTGGACATAGGTCAGATAACGCATCAGATTTCGCTTGCTTATGGATCGATAACTGATTTAAAACAAAGCTACCTTTTAAAAGCTGCTTCGATTTTCTATTATCTCAGGGAATGTGTAAAATTTGCTCCGATTTCATGAGGTTTGAGGGGGCAACGTTGACCCGCCCCCTCCCTTTGGATCCGCCCATACTACCCCCCCCCCCCTCCCCAGAGGACGTCACTCGGTCCCGAAAATATTCAGTGACGAGATTCGCCTTTCGGACGGAAGTTTCGTCGCTGCTCCGAAGAGAGTGGACAAAATCAGAGTAGGAGCTTGTAGGATTCTAAATCTTCGAAAATATATTTGTTTGTCTCTGGATCCTGTGGATCATGGATCTGCCACTGAACCTTGAAACATGTCTTATGGATAAAGACGACGTGCATAACGCGTCTCGGCACTCGGTGTCTGGCTCCTTAGCCAGCCTTTGCTGCCATCTTGCGAGGTTTTAGTGCTGCCATCTACAGTCTGATGATTCGCAACGGCGCCCTGCAGAGCAGGTTTAATCATAGTCTTGTTATCAGCTCGATAATTGTTTTCATGAGTATTGGATGGTGATAAATGATAATACCGCCTAAAGCAGCTATTTTGCATTGTAATGTATAATATACCAATGAATTTTATACTAAAAGTTGTAAAAAACATTTCTGAACCTTATCAGAATATTTTCAGAACAATAATCCTTAGTAAATAATTACGGAGACGAGGCAGAGGTCGTTTCGTCCAATGCAACAGACTGCCAGCCATTTGGTTGCTACATAATTTGTTCCTGAGTCATTACATAAGTTTCTCATATGAGCTGAGCATCTCCAATTAATAACACCAATAGTCAAAAGAGCAATACTACGCAATTAGCGTCGATGTTGTCGTAACTATCCATTAACCACGCTTTGATGACGTTTTAATTAAAATTTGACTTATTTTAGTTTTACTGTTTTACTTTTACTTATACGTATTTGCATTTTAGTTATTCTTAATTTAATCTTGACTTGTTTTAATTTGAACTTTACTTATTTGTATTTGAACTAAGCTTGTGTAATTTAAACTTGACATATTTTAATTTGAAGTTAAAATGGAGTACACTGCATAATGTGTGTCTATGGTGTCGAAATGTCCTTCGATACAACTTTTTTTGTGATACAATTTTCTGGAAAACTGATAAAAAGCCGAGAAGTGGGGCGGTCATGGTCTGCCGCCCCTTGTTCCTACACTTGTGACATTTTCATTTTTAGGTCACCAGAGATCAAATTTGGCAATTTTAGGACTTTGCTCCAGAAACACATCTCAAATATCTCTAACACTATGATAGCTTGGAACAAACGGAGGAAGGCAAACGAAAGCTCTTGAAAATGCTATCGCTTAGATTTTCTAAAATTTATATAAATTTTATATCCAGAGGTAGCCGAAGGTCATGTTGGCATTTTCTTCTCAAAAGTTGTACGTGCATAACTTTTAACTATCAAATTAAAATAGAGCAAAAGCCATTTTCACGAATGATTATTGTGCGATAACTTTAAAACTTGTAACATGTACAAAATGTACCTATGTCTTGGGGTACAGATAGAGTCATTATCGAATCTTGTCATCCTGCTCAAAATTGTCATGTAGTGCTTTAGCAAAGCCCATAGATGATATTAGATGATAATATAATAATATATGTGAACTTTTGTATCAACCTTCTCCCTTGAAAAAGGCAATCTGCAATTAAAATAAAACAGCAGTTTATATTTGCATTCAGGCACAGCGCCTAATCCTCAGGATTATTTATGGCATCTACACACCTGAGGAAGAGCTGAGGAATATCTGAAAATTGGCTAAAAATATCGTCTGAAGGAATACATCTGAGGAACGGGCTGTGCCCAAATCACGAATGCAAATGTAACTAGTTTTATTTTTTATTTTAGGTTGCCTGTTTCTAGAAGCTGAAGAAGGTCGATGCAAAAGTACCTACTCGAAATTGTTTGATCCCAGAAAGTTTTTGTCATGATGCATAATAGTATAATATAAGGACATTTCGAATTCACAACTCATAAGTCCCCAAGCTCCAAGCAAACCACTGAACACACCAACATGCTTAGTTAATAGAACATTCTAGATTTATTATTGCGTCATGAATGTCATTTGAAAGTCGTTGTTGTATTTCTTTGATATTAATTGAATATTCCAAAGATTAATATCTACTTAATAACAATGCTGCTGTTTTAAAAAGATATTCCTGAGTTTTGTCGTATTTTGTTTTATACAGTAGGATATATTCAAAACTAATAATATCAAGATTTTGGCATCTGAAGTCTGAACAAAATATTATCTAATCTCAGGGTTTCCAAGTCTAAATTGATCGTATATACTGTTTTGCTTTTATGAAGGATATGGCTTCATTTTGAGGAATGTGGCAGTGCTGTGTTGCAGGAAGAGCACGTCTGAATTATGTTTCCTGCGCTTTTGCTACTAACTGGTGCATACCATATTTTGTGTTATATTCCTGGCGCTCTCGCATCGGCATTCTTTGCTCATATTCCGAGAAAATATGTGGCAAGCCCACAAATATATATATATATATAGTATATATATATATAGTAGTTTTTCGTTTTGGTAAGGCATTACCATGAGGAGTGATATGTGATATAAAAAGGATTAGCCCTCGCCCGGGTAGGGGGTGGATGCCACCCCCTCAGTTTTTCCCAAACAACTCCCGTTGTTTGTAACCGATCGCGAGGAAACTTTCAGTGCCCTACTTTTGAAAAATTTGACGCATATTACAAATTTCGAACTTCCAACTTTCATGACCTGCGACCTATGACCTGTTTCTCAAGGTCATGTCAGGCGAAACTTGCGTCCCGTAGTATCGATCCTTGTTACATGAGCAGTTTCCGAGTGCGTGACGTTCAGGAAAAAATGTAAAGGTATTTCCAGATGACAGATGTGTCTTCTGCTGAGATTGTGACCCTCGACTGACCCTTTATCAGGTCAACCGAGGTCACTGACCTCCAATGACCTCCGATGACATTTTTTGGCTTCTGGCCGCTTTTAGGACAGTTTTTGACTCTGATTTCAAATCTTGGAGCTATTTGACACAATTATATGCTTCACTGGGGTCATGTGCTTCCAAAAGTCAACCGAGGTCACTGACCTCAGATGACCTGACATGACCTTTTTGGAATTTAGCACTTTTTAGGTCATTTTGTGACGTTGATTTCAAATTTGGCATGCATTAAGCATACGAAGATGTTACTTTACCATTTTGGCTCGATCAGTATTCAATTTTCACACATTTACGATTTGTGACATTTTGGTCTTTGACGACATGACCTCAGAGGTCACCTATAAACCCAGGATATTAAAATCATATGTCACAAGATTCCTCTCGTCAAAATCAACACGCTCGTTTTTAATCAAACCTCTAGCTCAATTAGAGGCGAAACGCCAAGGGGGTCGTATCAACCCCTCCCCTACCCGGACGCGCAGTGAGTTTGTCCTACCCGGTCGAGGGTTAAGTGATTTGGGAGGTGATTTGGGAGGTTAGTCGCAGCTGCACCTGCAGCTCCTTGGAAAAGCTTGTCTTTCTGTGAAGCATGTATTCAGTATTCAGTATTGGCTTGGGTGTCATCAATCATCATGCCCTTAAGTCTTGCAGTCAATAACCCAATATTGAATAATAATATATAATATGTTAAATTATTCCTGAATCCCGATTAATGTAAAGGCCAGTTACAGGAAGTTAGGTGAGCCATATGCAGTGCCCTAGGATTGGTAAATTTGTGGTAGAACTGAAAAATGACACCCTATCGACTAATGATATAAAACGTGGTATGCTGCAAATTAATATGAAATGATTGTTGGTCACATTCTTTGTATTATTTGTAATGTGTTACTGGATTTAGGATTTAGTGGATTTGGGGCTAGAAGGCTGCCAGGGCAGTCTGTCGAGTGTCGACTCTCGTTTTTTTTCTTCCTCTCTTCTTGGGTACGTGTCTTGTGTTTGTAGTTCCTCCAGTGCTTGTCGAGTCTGTCCTTGAACAAGTTCACTGATTGAGCTCTGACGACATTACTGCTGATGGTCTACCTTGCGGGATCCATTACTTTCCTTTGTAAACGTATTTTATTCCTTTTTCACAATTTTGCTGTCTTTTTGGAAACTTAACACGTGTGTTTTTCGAACTTTGATCTCAATCAAAGTTTTTTTGCCAGTGTATATAAATAAGTAAGTAATTTTATAATTGGTAATATTTTGGATATTTTTTACTTAAATTTTACACTGGTCAGTATTTGATCAATCGAAATGCCTCCTGTTGGCATTGGATTGGTATTGGATAATGTGTCAGAAGGCAAATTTGGGAAAAGTGACCATCACAGTCCATGAATGCCGTGTGGGTTGCGACGCCCATACACCCGCGGCCATTCATTTTCATCAGTCCTCAGGCTACGGTATGAGTAGAGGGGAATAAATATATGGGAGCAATAACTTTCATGGCCTTCGGAATCAGGTGCATAAGGTTAACTACCCCGCCCTATCCTAAAACGACCCTGAGTTTTTCCTTGGCATAACTTCTTCACACATGCAAACAATCTTGCTGGACTTTTTTATAGCTGCGGTACAACAATTAGTACGTCGCCGTGAAAATTGCATTGAAATTGGTCAAGATGTATAGGAAAATAAGTGACGTCATGCTGGTTAAAAACGATAAATGTTGGAAAAATCGTTTGAAATAGAGTTTTGCAGCAATTTGAAAGCAAAAAACGGCACAAATATAAAAATTGGTTGTTCTTTAAAATGGCAATCTCAGATAAAAAACTTTTTGACCCCAAAACATGGGAAAATGGAGAAAATAACGCAAAAACACAATTCGTAAAGATGTTAAAAAACGGAATATATGGAAAAGAGCTGAGTACGGACAATACTTAAAACAAATTTCAAAGCAATAATCTCAAATTTTGACCAGAGTGATGGCCGGCCCTAAGTGTAAGAAAATATGACGTCATTTTTACTTTTTTAATTTTTCGACCCAGATAAGAAAAAAGAATTACATTTTTGTGGATTCTGAAACAAAACTGGTCTAGAATGTACCTTTTTGTTTTCATTTAAGTCAATTTCCCAATTTTGAGGAGTTTTCTGCAAAGCAAAATCGCTATTCTTGAACGTGGTCGAGTCGAGTCATTCACTTGACCTGGAAGGTCACCCGTTGACCTGAAACCTAAAAATTGGATACCGTTAGATTCCTCACAGACGGGTAACATGCTGGTTTTTACCGTGTTGCTCTATGTTGCTTGGTTTGGAAGTTGACAGGGGGTCGTTTTATGACCCCTCCCCGTAGGGCGAAGGTGATACAAGCTCCCGTAGGGCGAGGGTTAAGCCTGAAATAGTAGATAGTTCTGCTGCTTTAAACAACTCGGTAGTCAAGTACTTTATCAGTGTCTAACTAAATATTTCATCATTCACCTCTTCTTCGGCCTTCCCGCTCCTGTTGCTGGGCGACAAATCGTGAGCTTCCTCCCCTCCCCGTGAATCACGAACCGTCTGAGAGTGGACCTGACTAGCGGTAACCATGGAGTACCACTAGACGAGCCGACACGCCCGGGAGCAGCTGGTAAAGGATGGTAGCTGGGGATTCCGACGAAACGGTCACTGTTGCCGGAACCTTCTGCCGAAGAGGACAGTCATTCACAGTGATGAGCGATCCACACGGACTTGACATTCTACCGGAGAATGTCTCTAGCCAGAGTCTGTACTGGGCTCTGCCTAGGGACATTCTCTGGTCTCATATCCTGTCGCGAGCCATTCAGAAATGTAATTCTGACGCTTGGCTTTGATTCGATGTGTTCAGATCGTCATGAATGGGTGACTGTCCCTTAAATTACTTACAACGATGTCCTAGCACCCAAAGTTTCTAACTGCGATGTTTGTGCAGGGAAATAATGCACGCAGTAGCGTCATTTTATAACTATACTTCTGAAACTTTCATCAATAATGCTTCGATACACATAATGTTCCAGACTAGTAACATTATCATGTAACATGTTCAGCATTAACATTAGTTATGAATTATTAATAAATTATTAGTTTTCGTTAATTAACAGTAACAGTAACATGTTCTAGACTAGTCCAAGGTATGATGATGATAACATGTTGATAATTACATATTGATGGTTTCACCTATATGCATTTGTCTGTTTGTTGCACTTGACCATCGATGGAATGAGTCCTTTATGGGCGAAGTCGCACAGATAAAGCCAATAGAAGACAGAAAATCTGCCAACTCTTATCTCGTTTCCTTTTTTAACTATTGCGAATGAATGGTCGTCGGGGCAATGTTTCTATCAGTTTGTATGATAATTACGGGACCTGAGTTATCCATAACTGGTTGCCCAACAAGCATATGATTTTAAGTAAGACTTCGAGCCTTTTCATTTTACCATATTTCTACAGACAGTCGTATCGAGTATGCATTTTTATGCTGGCATTATATTTTCATTTTTGTACTTGCTAAAATACAAACTAGGGACTTGCAAATACAAACAAAAGTCTACCAAAAAAATGCAACGGCTCCGCCGGGACAGCTTCCGGCCACGGCCGGGATGGATTCTCCACCCATGTATACAACTACTTCAACGCAGGCAGCCTTCCCACATGATTTGCATAACCGGTTGCAGACTGACCTCTGTCTGACCTTCTGACCTCTGTCTGACCTGCTCCTCCCTGTTCAGTCCCGACTCCGTCGCAGGCCCATCAGCCCATTAGGCATGCCCGTCGCATGCCCAACTCCGTCGCATGCCCATCAGGCCGCCATTAATCAGCTATGTGCTCCTGAAGTCCAGAGCTTGCCAGTCAGTGGCAGAACGTTCTATGACGTTCTATGAGCTATTCTATGACCGTGCGTGGGGCAAGGCTGGGGAATCCCCGAGCTTTTTCTGGTGGTGCGACGCGGGCGTCGGTCGGGCGCGGATGATATATGATCGGACATTTAACCACGCCGTCCTGCATGCCTGAGAAGCAGGTGGTCAGAGCGAATCCATGGGCCTGCAGCGGGACGTTTACTCGGCGGAGATGTAGATTGATAGGGCCTTATAGTGATCGCCTGCCTTCAGGGAGGCGGGTCTGCCACGTGATAGGCGGGCCTGTCACGTGACATAGGTGTGTTACGTAATGGGCTGGTGCAGGAAGACGTAGAACGACTCCGGCTGGCATGGGTGGAGAATTCACCCTGGCAGCCCCGGCCGTGGCCCGGGCAACTTTTGGGTCAATTTTTTGTTTTGTTTGCAAGCCCTTTGTTTTTGTTTGAAAATTACCGAAATGCAAATATTATTCGAGCATAAAAATGCATGCTCGATACGACTATCTGTGAAAAATATGGGTAAAATAAAACGCTTCGAAGTTTGTCTTCAAATTACACGCCCTGTATCCGAGTTACCAATCACATTTTGTTCAGCAGTGTTTCAGTGCGTAAATGCCCTTTCGTATTTTTCGCGTCTTGATTGCATTCTTTCTCATCTGTTTATGTGCGCACCATCACTGGCGGATCCAGGGGGGGGTATCAGGGGCAAATGTCCCCAAGCCGCCTGAAATCGGCACAAATTTACACACTTCCTGAGCTATGTAGAAGGACATCTACGCAACTTTGATTAGGAAAAGTTCTTTTAAACGTTTAGTAATACATAAGGGAGCAAAATCCGATGAATTTTGTACTTTCATGGAGCTGTTTTGGGGTGATGCCCCCTCCCCCCACCACAAACCGCCGTTCTCGATCCGCCAGTGCGCACCGTGCTGTCATATTCCAAATTACTTTGCCATCTTTCGTCGATTA
Organism: Semibalanus balanoides; assembly: GCA_014673585.1. Lineage (NCBI taxonomy): Eukaryota > Metazoa > Arthropoda > Thecostraca > Balanomorpha > Balanidae > Semibalanus > Semibalanus balanoides. Next base: position 33,142 of record VOPJ01006157.1, read on the forward strand.
AATACGCCGTAACTAATTACCAGTTTCGTTAACTAAACATCTCGTTCTATCATTAAATAAATGTGTTATTATCGTCATGTACGAACATTCACGGCAGAGACGTAGTCAAGGAGGAATTTGATTCTACTACTGACATGATACAAATTATGGCTACGTAACTGGTCCTCGGGCCTCGGCCGGGAAACTTCGAAAACAATTCTCCACCCATGCAGGCTGGGATAGGTAGCTCAGCAGAATGCAGCTGATACTGCAGGAAGCCTCAGGTCTCAGCCCATAACCCGCCCCAGGTCGGAGCCGCCCCCTAACCCGCCCCAGGTCGGAGCCGACTATCCGGTCAATGTTCAGACAGCCGGGGAGCCAGTCAGTATATAGCTATATAGCTGGTGTGCTACAGGTACTGATTGATGCATACCATATTTATATTACTGAGAAATGCCATGTTCGATAAATGTTGGCCTGGCTCTAATGTTTATATCATAATATATATCTATATATATATATCTATTATATATATATTTATATATATTATATATATATATATATATATATATTAAAATAATAATATATATTTATTACTATATATATATATAGTATATATTTACGTCGGTTGATATCTATAAATACCTCGAGTGGATCGATGTGGCTCTGCACTGCTGCTTATGGTTGACAATTTGAAATGGGCTTTCCGGAATCAAACATCGGTTTCGCTTCATGATGCTCTCCGTCAAACACCTGTCTGCCTCCTGTGCCCAGCTTCCTCGTAGGAGTTAGATGCTTATTGTATCCTCGCGACGTCTCACGGCCATGACGTCACGTCATCTCCGGTTGCTTTTCCCAGTAGCAACGGCACGGCTTTTCCTAGATCTCTGCCACCCCCTTCCCTCGCCAGAAGCAAAGAGCGAATTGAAGAACACTTTGACCTTGCAGCGTTTGAGTAACTCATGCTGACACGGAGAGGGAGACACCGGTGATGCATCATCATTGATCATTGACCTCTGTGGTTAATATGGGCCCCGGCCGGAGGGGGCGAATAGACTCATCATTGTTTTGTATTGATTATCTCTTTTGTTAACCTGCACCCCGCTGCGAGGCAAAATCTGTCCCCTCCCGGATTTTCTCTATAACTCGATAACTATGATAGATATCGACGCATAAATTAAAGTTCCTTATATTGTTATATTTCTTCCTCTTCTCACACAATTTCAATGGAAATTATGCAGTACTTTAACCCGGCATTGACTGAGGTCTGATCTGAACACCATTGACTGGGGGGGGGGCGTTAAACGCCCCTTGGTTATCTTCCAAACCAATAATTGCAGCGAGACGTGGAAGGCAGCATTCAAAAGCGCTCATTGAGACAAATATAAAGCATGCTCAAGAATCTCAAATTGAGGTCACATGTCAGGTCACGATCAGGTTAAATGTTAAACTCAAGGTATTTTCGTTTATGGGCCATACTTTCCATCCAAAGTCTTCGATTGCCACCATGATCACCAAAAGTGTTTTTAAACGTATGATACACATCCCACATGATAGAAGTGAGATTATTGGCAAAGATCAAAGACAAAGGTCAGGTCACAAAAGTTTACCATGCACGAAATATCTACGAAAGACATGCAACACATGTTTTATGGATCATTTTACGCATGGAAAGCGATAGTGATGCTCATTTGACCACCAAGCTTCATGTATATGAAGTAAATGTTAAGCAAAAGTTTTTGTTCTAAGGCCGTGGGACGTCTATTTTGTAGCATATTTACCAATGAACTTCCATCTCACTTGCCGCACGGACGTTTGATATCATATGTCGATGATACCCAATTGCTTGGCTCCACCCACCCTGACGAACTAACTTCATTGAAATCCCGGCAGGAAAGACTATTCACGCCGTTCAATCTTATTTTACGTCCAACTGCTTGAAAATGAACCCCACCAAAACTACATTGCTCCTTATCGGCACCCCTCAATCTTTGATAAAAATTGTCATCCTTCATCTCAACATTTCCGGCCATATTCTAACTCCCTTCCGGTCCGTGAAGATGTTGGGGGTCACAATCGACAGAAACCTTACCTGGTAGAACCACATAGCTAAGGTCACAAAGAAGTGAAACTCCGTCCTTTTCTGTCTCTTTGAAATAAGGCACCATCTCACACCCGAAACTCGTAAACTCCTCATCCAAGTCCATGTGTTCCCTCATATTCTGTACTCTCAGCCTCTCAGTCTGGGGTGGGGCAGTAGCGTGCCATCTTAGCAGGATACAAACGGTTGTGAACTTCGCTGCCAGAATCGTCTCCGGGACTCGTAAGCGTGATCACATTACGTCGACTGTGAGGGCTCTGGGGTTGCACATGTTTTTTTTTTGTTTTTTTTTAGTTCCCCCACCCATTAATAGGTAGGCAGGAGTGCCCATCCCTTCCCATGTGACCCTTTACGTTTTTAATACAACAACTCTCAAACATCATTGAAGACTGCAATTGATTTGGTCCACACACTCCTGCTTATTTTTGTGTGTAGTTTTTTGGAACCACCACCGTTTGTTTAGTACATCTTTTTCCCCTGGAATCCCTGCGTACAGATTAGAGCCTTGTACGCCCGCAGGGGTCTAGGGACTTAAAACTAAATAGTTGGTGTTAAGGGGAACGCTAACCGATTTTCACAAATAGTATGTACAAGTATAGTACCATTCAACTCGGATCTCTAGTTCATTCCATTTTCCATCAAAGTACATATACTGGAATAACGAAAAAACGTCAAGAATAAGCAAACTATAAACTGCATATATAAGGTACGCGGAAAGAATAAACTAATATTAGGAGTACAAGAAGATGCAATATAGATGATCACTCAATTAAACTGCAAAATGGCTTTCCTAAGTTTATTCAAATCAATGATATTTTGCTGTTATCTTCAAGAAGTGTTTCCTCACTTGTTTTTTAATGTAAGTTTGTTTCTCGGAACGTCTTCGATGTTTTTAAACATCGCACCAATAACATTGTTCCAAATTCTTGGCGCACTACATGACAATGCGAATGCTCTGTAATTTCTTAAGGTGTTGGAATAAAGAACATGTTTTGTCTATCTGGTATTTCTTGGATTCTTCGAATTTAAACAAATTAATATTGGCTAGGCATAGTATTAATTATGAGTGCTAATAATGATCACTATACTCTGCTCTTTTACAATGTCGTAAATTTAAGTATTTTTAATGTTGATAAATAACCATTTGAGGGTACAAGTAGTTTTTTTATATAATTATTCTTACAGCTCTTTTTTTGAAATATTCTTAATCCTTCTGAATGTTCTGATTCATAATTTACTCCCAAATATTGCCAATAACTTAGATGTGGCTACATATCAGCGCGTTATATCAAAAATATCAGCTCTCGTGCTGATAGTAAAATGTTTTTGCTCTTCCCCATGATGGGCCCAAGATTTCTACTTATGGTTGATAAAATATAGCAATATGGCTATGCCACTTTCAGATTTTCGTCTACATACATTCCCTTAGTACCTTACGACATGCTTTTCTTTCAATTTTAGTATTTTCTAGTGTATGTTGATATCACTTTGAACGATTTCTTTGAGAAAATCTGATAACTTGATTTGGGTGCATTTAATGATAGCCCTATTTGTCTGTAAAGCCACTTTGTGACGATCGGCATCAGTTGATTTACTTTGATTTGTAATTGTTAAATACTTTTTGCTTTAATCATAACCGCTGTATCATCAGCGAATATCGGCGAACTTGTCACCTCACCGTGATAGACTGGCAGTTTTCAAAGCTCTTAACGATTCACGGGCCCCGACGGCGACACGGTCCCTGTTCATCCCACGTACCGCTATGTCCCAGTGTGTTACATGGGCTACAACGGCTGGTGCACTGGAGCTGCTTCCTTTCCGTCTCTCACTGACACGTAGAACCTTTTCATACCGCGCTGCTGCGGTCTTGGAACTGTCTGTCGCCGGCCATCTCCAGCACTCGAACTCGTGCTGAGCTGACACGCAAGCTTGTGCTGCGATATCAGTGATCTACTTAATTTATTGACAGTCTTCTTTCGATGATTACGTTTTTTTTGTGGTCGCTGTTTTGTATATTTTGATATTTTGACACCTAAAAATAAAACAGGTGATTTTGTTAAGAAAATTATT
>VOPJ01006158.1:0-37324 GCA_014673585.1 Semibalanus balanoides
CGCTAATGACAATATTTTATGATAAAGCAGCAGCTCTGCTCTATGACGATCAAATATGTATCACAGACAGTTTTATTGCTTAATCCTGTAACTCAACTGAAGTATGAAGTTGGGCACCATATAGCCAGGCAGTTTGGGGCCCGTACAAACGTCAAAGTTTAAACGGTATTTGATTATGCAGTTAAAATATCATTGCTTCAGATCACATTTGCAGCATTTATGTCCCAAGCTTAGCTTGATAGAAATACCAATTATCAGATTACTCTGCAAAATATGTTATGTTTGATGATATGCAGACCGAAATGCCTTGGTGGAATTTCGAATATTAATCCCAACGAGTTGAAGCTGTAATAAATTATCCGGTGATTCAACGCCTAAAGATTTTACATTTTCCCAAGCTTGCCAACCAAAAAGGGCTGTGATGTGACTGCAACAACTTTCCAACATGTCACAAACCATTTCAGACCGACATTGAGTTCAAGAAGAAGAAAATGGAAGAAGCCAAGAAATTGAAGGAGCTTCAAACAAAGGCTGCTGGCAAGGGACCACTAGGTGAGTGTGCTTGGATTGCTTATATAGTATTGTTTATGTCCTGAAAATATTTATGTCGTTATGGCTGGTCTTAACGTTTGTTTCGCTTAACCCTCGCCCTGGTGTGCGGGTCATTTTGAACCCCTTGAGGTTTTTCCGGAATAACGGGAAAACGGCGGCGCGCTAAATTTTGTACGGCTGTTTGAACATTGATTGCCCACGCTTTAAAAAAAAAATGACGTCAGGTCATCCCAGGTCAGGTCACCAGGTCACTTTAAGTGACCTTGCCTTCCAAATTGTTTGTGATTGTGCCAAAGCCACAGTTTTTGTCCGACAGATTTGTAACTTGCAGGATTTCGTAAGATCATAAGTACCTACAATTGGTGTATCTCGGATTTATTGTATCGGCGACCTAAGGTCAGGTCAATTTTCTGACCTCTCCATTATAATAAGTGAACGGGAAAATATACGAATGCTTCCTATTCAGAAAATTTGAGTTGGATCAGGCTAATTATTTCAGAATCATGTTATTTTAGCTCATTCTGGAAAATCAATGTGCAATTGTTGCTCAGTGATCTCTACAAGGTCATCTGAGGTCATCAGCAATGATTTGCTAATAACTCTTAAAGGGACTGTCCCACCTTTTCAAAAGTTCTCAAATGTACGCCGCATGTGGTGCTAAATATTAAGTAATTGCTCCGAACACGATTATGTCATTTGTTTCTCACTAACAGTGCTTAATTGAATAAAAAATACGTTTTAATATTTGGTCTGATGACGTCATATGAAGGATTTTGGGGGAAATAGAGAGAACCTTCACGCTGCTATATGTATGACTAGTGTATGGCTTATGTACAGCCAAATGTAAAAATTCGGACTTTCACAACATTGAGTAAAGGAGATGAGAACATCGAATTAAGAACCCTAATGCTAATACACTTTAGGTTTCTTTGTTGGAGATTCAAACCAAACTCAAACCGTTATTTGTGATTCGACCTCGGTGGTTGTTTTAACTTATTACCAATACATAATTTTCCAATGCCAAGCACGGAAAATGGCTATCTCAACTCAAATATAATGTTAAGGTGGGACAGTCACTTTAATAGAAAAGAGATGGAGACGAGCGGTTGACACCACTGTGTTCGTCTCGTCTGGCCGCATCGCCCCATATGCAACATGACCTACCCGGGTCACCAAATGACCTTTACCTGAGGCCAAATTTAAAATTGATCTCATTAGGTCACCAAGATCTTATTAGGTACTTGGTGACCTAATAAGATCATTTTTTCAAAGCGCCTCGACGAGACAAACACGATGGTGTTAAAATCATTGCTCTATCATGTTAAGATGAAAAGTTATAGAGGAAAACAAATTCTACCAAAAACTGCACTTTTGACCTTCGATGACCTCTGGAGCCTAAACTATTGATCTGGGCTCAATTTTGAGAACACCGAGTACGATTGCAAATTTAATGAGCTTTCGATTATGTTTTTTTTTCTCGTTTGTTCCTAGCGATCATAGTTAACGAGATATATTGTTCGAAGCGAAGTCCAAAAACTGTGAAATTTGACCTTTGATGACCTCTGGCGACCTCAATATTGACCTTGCCTCAAATGGTCTCTGTAACTTCGAATGTACACGTTGAGAGCTTTCGGACGTTTTTTTCCGCGTATTTCTATCCCTTTTCGTTTTCGAGTTAGAGGGGATCATTTTGACCCCCCTCCACCATGGCGAAGTTGTCTCGGATGCCCACCAGGGCGCTGGTGGCGGGTCCCAGCCATTGGCGGGTTAACCCGCCATTGGCTGGTAGGCGATAAACGTCCCCCTCCTTTATCAGGGATTTTCACGATAGCTAAAAACGAATAGCGCTATCAACGCGAAACTTCTGGTACTTTCTCCTACATCTGTACTTCAGTACATCTGTACTTTTTCTCCTACATCACGTCTTCAGTGCAAAAATTAAAAACAAATCTTACATTTTGTAGTTTTATCAAATTTAGTGACGTCACTAGTGCACAAGTTCAGCAAATCAGCCGTTACAGCGATTCACCCATCATCGGCACTTGCTGGTCGGTTGAACGGCAGCTAAGTGTCCTGAGGACCAAACATATTTTCAAAAAGTGGATTTAAGGTAGTCAGGAATTCATTTTAGCGAAAAACCGAAAATGTAAAAGTTGTTCAGAATTGTTTACTACATACCGATCCCGCCATCGCAATTTTTAAAATTGGAAATATGTTCTGACGACCATGCCTAATGGCCACATAATGAAATAACGTGGTTTTACCTGAGTCCCGAAATCGCGTGTTGAAATAACCATAAAATCAAAATACAGAAAAATATATTGATATGCCTTATGCTGATTCTGAGGATATAGGTGTATGCTTGTAATTTGTATGACATGATTTACACGGGAGATATTATATTGCCCGCTGAAAGTTATAGTTTTGCACGACATCGCAATTTTGTCCGAGTCTAAGTTAAAAACTATTCGAAGGACGATGCTGAAATTCCATAGCGTAAATAAATCTACGGCCCAGATAACTCGCATGACAATAGTTTTATTGACATAGGATGTATTCACTTTTCATTCAAGTCAAGTAAATCAATGTTTCAATCTTATCGGATTGGTGTTTGGTACGACTGTTCTTGGACGCTGGAATGCCCCAACATATAAAAAAAAAACGCTTCCACTCAGCCGAGACTTCAAGGAAGTGTGCCTCCTCTTTTGTAATGTCAAATATATTTGTATTACAGTAATACAGTAATAAGTTATTTGTTTGATAATTAATTATTAATACAGTGAAATTCACGTCTGGAGCCCATTTGGCTGAATGTGTACTTATCTTCAGTTTTGCATATTGATTTGTTGCAATATCCATAAACGATCGCCACTATAAACAGAGTAAAGAAGATTCTATCTAGGAATGGTGCACCTATGACAATACCATACGAACAAAGTAAGATAGAAACCGAGGCTCTGTTCGGCAGCTGCTATTAGCGCGCTCGGTCTGTTTTCTATTGGCCAGCGCTAACGATATATGCCAGCAGTGTTATTGTTAGGGCAGTGCTTCTAGTAGCGAATGCCCCTCTGGAGCCTACCGATAATTGTTATATTACACAGTGATCTTGGAGCATTAGGAATATCTCAGCAACGAGATTGAATCTGGAGAAATTAAGTATATGGCTAAATTCAGAAAACTATGTTATATAGACCAGTGTCAACAACTCTACATGAGCGATGCGAGTAGGCAAACTCTCTTTAATGCCTTTTGTCCCAGCGTTCTAGAAAGTCAGTTTTCGCCATGGCATTTGTTTTGCCTATATTTCTCAAGTTACATCTTAACTCACTTGTTTACTTAAATGTTTATATTTTTGTTAGATATGGGTGGGGGTAGCGTAACGTAATTAAGGGATTGCTGTTCAGTATTCACCTCAGCGTGACAATTTGTGAAATGGGGGAGGGAGGGGGTCGAAAATCGCCAAAATTTGCGAAACGTGATAAATGAAGATTCCTTGCGGCAACATCCGAGTCTGAGCCATATGGGCAGATAGTATCGCGAATGCGCCAGCCCGAAGAGGCCGGGCCGTTCGCTGCCTCGGCTGGACCGAGGAAGAATGGAGCCGGGCGAGAGAGCCGCAACATTTGCTGGAAAAACCACACACACCACCAGTACCACACCATTGCGCCAACATTCAGTTATATATCACCACACATATTTTATGGATACAAAAATGCTGCGTGTACACATGGTGATGGATAGCCATCTATCGTAAAGCTGTCGCAGTGTGAAAGAAACATCGTAGAACAGTTCCAGGGAGGTTTTGAAAGTTGCCGCTAAAGTTTGCCGTCTAAGTTCTGGAAGTAGATAACAAATTATAATGCTCATAATCGATGGCAATTTACACACTAAAAATGTGGCTAAATCGATAGAGCAGCATGTTTCCCCATGCATGAACTTTGATAGCCGTCGCTTCGACTCCTGGAGCAGAATCATCGCTTTGAGGGCTGCCATTGGCCGGCACGGCGCGGCATCGTAGGTTGAGAGGCGTTCGCCCTCTGGTGCCTCAGTAGGTTGACTGAACGGGCCGAGGCGGTCAGCTGGCTGTGATTTGTATGTATGTACTATTGGTTCCAAAATAAGCGTCCCACTGGGTTTGCCGTCACAGCAGTTAAAGGGAATATGCCGTCTTGGGAGAAGTATGTGGAATGATGGAGATGAGTGCTACTCATCTGGGCACTAATCTCCAGCATTGCACATACTTTTCCCAAGGCGGTATATTCCTTAAAGGGAAATATAGCACTTGGAAAAGTATCGTAGTTGGAAGAAGCCGTGATTATGGTCGTGGCATCATTTTTGGCGAACAAGAAGTCAGAATTGTTGTAATTTTAAAATGTATATGTTTACATATGACGTCACACCAATATTGCGTACCAAAGCGAGTTATGTCGTCAAGGAGGCCTTTGAACGGCAACTTTGCGCCCCCGCCCAGTACAGCTGCTGTGCGGCAGCCCGCACGATGGGTGCACCGGTAGGCGTGAAACGCGACTGGCTGGGGCGACGCGCTCGCTATCGCGCCGGGTAGGGACGTGGGGGCACGATACGTGAATCCATAGTGTGCCGAGCGCTGACGACGTCGGTGCGGTCGGAGCGTACGAAGGTACTGAAATACGGCCGGCCGTTCAAAAGCGAAAGTGCGGTGGCAATCTACAGTGGAGTAACTACTGATGGACGTATGCGAAACGTCACGGGATTGTGACGTGGTTGAAGATATGACCACATATGACCTAACGGTTTTTGCTGATCTGAAACTCAGCACTAGTTCGCTTTGGAGGGAAAATTTCGGATTTGGGGGTTTCTCGCACGATCCCGACATCTAGCTAACTCAAGTTAAAAACTAATGTTAAGGTGCTAATCCTTAAACGTGCTGTGTCCTCCGTCCCAGCGGGACGCTTATTTTGGAACCAATAGTACAGTGTAGTGGAAATGTTCTGTCAACTTCATGAACACCACCCGATGTCGATGCGCCCGGCGAACAAATCTCGTGAAAACGGCTAGTAGCAGTCCTTTTAGTCCACTATTCGAATAAACCCTCCATTTCTCTGGGGCGATGTTTGTTTTCGTCTCCCGGAGGCTAGCTTTGAAAGTATTCGGAAAAAGCTCTGCTTAAAGGGAATATAGCACCTTGGGAAAAGTATGTAGAATGATGGAGAAGAATGCCCTGATTACGGTCCTGGCACTCATTTTTGCGAAAAAAAGTCAGAATTTTGTTGTAATTTGAAAATAAATTAGTAATTGTTTTAGCATGGTGAGGGGGGGGGGGGGGACGTCACACCAATCTTGCCGTCATCCAGCGCGAGTTGTGTCGTCGAACAGGAGGCATCGACGGCACTTGTGCGCCCCGCCCAGTGCAGCGTGCTGTGCAGGCACCGCACGATGGGTCACGGTTAGGCGTGAAACGCGACTGGCTGGGTCGCCCGGTCGTCGCTCTGCGCGGGTAAGGGCGTGGGGGCACGCATTAGTGAACCACTAGTGGTGCCGAGCTGCCTGACCTGACCGTCGGTGGGCGGTCGGGGACGGTACGCAAGGTAACTGAATACTGGGCGGACGGTTCAAAAAGCGTAAAGTGGCGTGGGCAATGCACAGTGAGTAACTACTGATGACGTATGGCGAAACGTCAACGGGATTGTGTTGACGTATGAAATAGACCACATATGATCAACGGTTTGTGTCGTTGAAACTCAGAATAGGTCGCTTTGGAGGGAACAAATTTTCGGATTTAGGGGTTCTCAGCACAGCTAGACGCCGACAATTTGGCTATCTCAGTTAAGAAACTAATGTTAAAGAGGTGCTATATTCCTTTAAGCGCGTCGTTAATATTAAATGTCAACATTGTCATTCGGCTGTCTGTGGGTGCTGCATCGAGTGAATCATAGTGAAACTAGTTAATGCCCTCGCCCTGCTGAGACGGCGGCAAGGGCTAAGTAATTGCACTTGGATTCCACTGCGCGCAGCACCGACAGAGAGAGACGGAGAAGAGTGGGGTCGATTGAAGTGGATCTAGAACATTGCACTACACCTTCTACACCGTAACGGACCAGCGAGTGGCACGGCCGGATAATTTCGGTGATGTGGCGTAATGCAATATACTGCGCGATATGCAGAACAAAAATACTCGCACATTTTATTTTATTTGGCATCCAATCAATATATAAAGATTCGTTGTTCCCAAGCGATAGGTGAGGCCCGGCGTCAGTTTCCTCACATGACGCGCTGTCGCTGGCTCATCTCCCCCCTCGTCCCAACATCTCAAGTCACATCATGGCCATATTCATCCTGAGCTGTGCGGATCGGGGCCTTCCTGAACGATGCGGTTGGGTCCGCGGCAGACGACCCAGAACGGGCGGTGGCCGGTCGGGACTCGATGACTGCAGTCCTCAGTGCACCAGCACCGGTGCCGTCTCGTGCCGGCGGCGTATCGTCCAGCGATCCGCCGGCCCGACCCGGAGACGGAGTTTCACCGGTGGCGGCCCTGTCCGGCCTCAGCCGCCCCTGGCCGGCGGGCGTCACTGGGCGCCGCTCCGTGCCGCCGGCTATTGATGGTTGTGTCACGCAGCAGTGTGCGGGGATCGACCCGGTGACCTGTGGGCCGCGATTGGTCCGGGAGCATTGTTTTGCGAGCATCATGCAGACTGCTTCCGGAGTCGTGACATACAGGTTGTTGGACATGAACTGGTTCGGTGTTCATCTCGGCGGCCGACTTGTATTGTTTCTAAAAAAGGCCGGTGGTCGTTCCTATTTGGTAATGGACGAGAACATTTTGTATGTTATCAGTTGCATTGTCACAGGGTAACTGACCACGGTGTACGGTGAACTGGACCAATCAGATGATGTTGGAATGATTGGTAGCGCGTCGGTCTATTAAGTGTATTGTCCGCTTTTTAGTTTCTAAAACTCATTTCTAATTTCAGCTTCTGTGTACATGAGGACTGATACAAAAGTAAACGTGATATATACAGGTAGGTACTCACAATGTTCCCTTAAAGCAGTTCTTTATGTACACAGAATTGAAATTAGAGGAGTTTTAGAAACTGAAAAAGAAAAGATACATAATAGACCGACTGTTCAAACAGTGACATAGAGATAGCGGGTCCTGCAACGGCCCCTTGTGGACGCACGTCTTCTGTTTCTGTGACATCCAGGTATTCAGAATTTTAAGTTCCGTTTTGGATGTGCAAAGATGGGCGCCGCATAGCCATTGAGTTGAGGCGCCCCTAAGCCAAAATAATCATTATCATCATCATCATCATCATAGGATATGTAAAGCCAGCAGAGGACGCTCATGGCTGCCCTCGTGCAATGTTTATAGTTCGCATAAACTCGGCAAAGGAAAACAATCTTTGCTTGGTGCTCCGTCTGTCCAACCCTGACATCAGGCCTGCATGCTCGATTGTAGAACCTGCTCCGGTGATAATTCATCGGTGGCATGGTGCACCTTGTGCGTCCTTTTTTCGAGCGTCTGCTTGTATTCTGATGTGATATTATGCCTTTCATATTTACCTCCCCCAATGTCTTGAAGCTTGCTGATGGTGGTTGTATGCACCGTTTTGTCTTGTCTGTGCTGCTCCGTTTATGCTCAACAATATATTCAAGTCAAATATGCGAGCAACTAAAACTTTGGAAAGAACAATGGTGTGTGTCGTGTCATCATTGCCATTAAACTGTTCGTAAGGAAAGTAACTAGCGATGCTGTTAGAAATAACTTCATATAGAAATAACTTCATATAATCTCCTAGTATTCGGCTATACACAATGTACGTTTGGCAATACAAACATTGTCCCCCGGAAACAGTTGAAATGTGGGACTGACCTTCAAAGCTGCTCGAATCAGTGCATGCCAACACTTGTCATAAGGATGCCATGGTAAATACAACAATATAGTAGATATCATGAGCTTTAATGAAATCAAACGTTACTTTGAGCATTATTAGTAGAATTATTATATGAAAAATTAACCTCATGCTCATAATATGTGTAAATATTAAAAGAAAATCAATTTTTTCCAATCCTTTTTTTTATAAATATTTACACATATTATGAGCATGAGGTTAATTTTTCATATAATAGTAGATATCATAACTAATTCACTATGTATCTTTCCAGCGACTGGTGGCATCAAGAAATCCGGCAAGAAGTGACGACACCCCATCCGTCTGTCGCCGCGCTTCCGCTTCGCTCTTCACCCGGCCAGAATTCACCACAGCGGACATCTGTCCGGCTTCACCCTGTCGTCTGCAGCGCCACCTCTGCTGGCGTCTGCCGGCAGGGGGAGCTGTGGAGACGTTCGGCACGTGCCGCACGACTCTTAGCACCCGCAAATGCTGTTCAATGTTCTGTGATGATCTCAGTCTGGCCACTTTTCAATACATGATTACCTGAAGTCTAGATGTCGTGTTTTGTATAGCTAAAATTCAAATACCAGAGCCCTGTTAAAGGGAGTGTGCCTACTTTCACATCGGTATGTGGAGCTCGAATCGTGCAGGCCATGCAGGGACCCATTTAGTGCGGAAAGCGTTCTGCCGCTCGCTGTTTTTCAAAACCATGCAACTGTAGTCGATAGCCAATTGTATGATTGCAAGTTCGTTCAAGGTGCATATCATACCAGTATTATTACCCCATATACCTAAGTTATTAAGCACTTACTGCCACCGGTCATCGTGATTTACTATACGAATAATTTATTTATTAAAAAAACTAATTAAAAAATTAATTTCAATATTTTGCATCATACCGAGATGTGCAACCAGGCTCTGTCTGGCTCTGTATCTGAGTCTCTGTCTGGTTCCAATGTTAAATTTTCGTTTTCCACGACCTAAAATTAAACGGTTACGCCACTTCTCGGGCGTCACATCGGTCGCCATTCGGTTCATAACGAAGCATCGCCATCGTTTCGTTCATGTAACGGTGAATTAATGAATAGCATGTTTAGCTTCATTATTACAATGCGAACCGCCTATGTATTCTGGGTTTATCAGGGGGAAACCCGTTAAAAAAATTTGCACCGCTTTCGCGGCGCTAAATAAACAATACACACCTTTTCCTTTTTCATTGTCCAAAAGGGCGAAAAAAATAAAAAAATGGAAATAAAGAATTAATAAGAAATCGTGTGGTTGCAAAAATGATAAAGTGGAACCAAAAATCCGGGAAGAAATTCGAAATTGGGGGTAGGTAAGGTCCGCTAAAAACGGTTTGCCCCCCCCCCCAAAAAAACAAAACAAAAAAAAACGGCCGGCTGGATCCGCCCTTGGTCGGGCCGGGCCGGGTCGACCGCTTATGTGCGAGAAAAATCCGGTATTCAGTGAGGACTCGCTGCGCGCTCGTAACTATGTTTTAGCTTATCAATACAAATAACCACTAAAACAATGAAACAAACAATCGAAAACGTGGCAATGAAATCGTAAGTTCAATTATGCACCCGACGGCTATCTATTAATTACATTTGGTGTCGGCGATTTGTTTCAGGGACATTGTCAGTTGTCGCAGTGCTTTCAAATACAAGAAAGGCGACAGATATAGAGGCATAGGCGGATCCAGAAAGTGTGATTTTGACAGTTTGGGGGGGGGGCCAAATCCAAAATTACGCATAATTCTGGAAAAATCATCGGAATTTTCGCTTGCCTTTTCGTATCAAATAACTTGATTTAAAACTAACTTGCTCTAGTAAAAGTTGCTTAGTTTTACGACAAACTTCAGGAGAATGTGTCAAATTTGCGCCGATTTTGGGTGGTTTGGGGGAGGGCCATGGCCCCTTTGGCCCCCCTGGATCCGCCCTTGTATAGAGGAACATACCTACTGTGCGTCACCACACAAACGTGCATGTGTTTTAATTTCCCAAATTGTAATGATCGAAATTGTCAATGTTATTTCGCTTTTAAATCTAGACGCCACCGGTATCAATTTGCATACTATTGGGGAGCCCACCCCTCCCAATGATCTCAAATTTTAACATCGGGCCTATGACGTTGCATGGTAAGAATGGAGTTAAAACCTATGAAGTTAGCATTAGGGCCCCCAATTATTTTCATAAATTTACACCGCTGCTAGACGCGATCATTTTGATACAATACATGTGTCTTGAGATAATGCAGACAAATAAATCGACATTTGAAGCTTGAAAAGTCAGGTTATATCGCAACTAACGTGGTTTATCGGCTGGAAGTGCACATACATGTTTGCAGTTTAAAGCTATTAATACTTACAGCAATAGGAGCGAGGTGATGATGTTAACGATTTGAGCGTGCTCTGCTGTCACGTTGCTCCATGTTGAAATGTCAGCCGCCTCGCAGATGGTCCTCGTCAGACAGACGCTATCATCTGCCCCGATACTGCCAGCGAATGAGGGGAACACGTTCTCAGAACAAGGGACGCTATCATATCCTCTGCCCGATACTGCCAGATAGGGAACACGTTCTCAGCAGACGCTATCATTCTGCCCCCATACTGGACCAGAGAGGGGAAACACGTTCTCCAACAGGACGCTACATCATCTGCCCGATACTGCCCAGACTAGGGGAGACACGTCTCAGACAGACGCTATCATCTGCCCCCGATATGCCAGAAAGGGACACTTCTCAGACAGACGCAATCATCTGCCCCGCCGATACTGCAGATAGTGGGAACACGTTTTCTCAGACAGACGCTATCATTCTTGACCCCCGATACTGCAATTAGGAAACACGTTCTCAGACCAGACTGCTATATTGCCCCGATACTGCCAGATAGGGGAACACGTTCTCAGACAGACGCTATCAGCTGCCAGATAGGGGAACACGTCGTCAGACATACGCTAGCATCTGCCCGGCACTGACCGACAGGAGAACGCGTTACCTGGCACGTTACCGACACGTTTCGTACGGGGAAGTTACATTGACGGGGCTGGAAACGCTTAACTTCACATGCATACAAACCACAAAAAGGCAATGTCCCCAGGCCCAGACCTCGGGGTCGAGGTAGGTACAGCTGCCGACAGGAAGATCGCTGTCCCCTGGCTGGCGATACCTGGCTTTAACACTGAGTGATCCAGTTACACTGGACTGTGGACTGTTAAACTATCAGTACAGAAGGCTTTAAGCGGCACAGTCTAACAGTCAAAGGCGCAACCAGGGGGGGCACACGGGCCCGTGCCCCCTTACCAGATACCCCCACGGGGCCTCTCTGAGGCGGCCCCGTGGGGCCCAGTCTGAGGCGGCCCCGTGGTGCCCCTCTGAGGCAGCCCCGTGGGGGCCCCTCTGAGGTGGCCCCGTGGGGTCCCTCTGAAGCGGCCTCGTGGGGCCCTCTTAGGCGGCCTCGTGGGGCCCCTCTAAGGCAGGCACGTATAGACAGGATTTCGCCCGGGGCGGCGGTGCATCAAAAGGACCCCATTCCCGAGCGTTTAAAGGGCCCCTTCCCAAGCGTTGAAAGGGCCCCATTGGGCACTGGGCCCCTCCGTGCTGACTAAGGTCAATTAGGCATGTTCAGGGACCCTTCTGACCCGCCCAGGGACCCTTCTAGTCTGGTCAAGTGCCCCTCTGACCTACATAGGGCCCTTTTGAATCTACCAGGGGCCCTCAGGTCTGTCCAGGGGCCATTAATACCTGGTAAATAACTGCTCTGGCTACTTTGTCACCCTACCGACATTCCAGGGGCCCATCTAACCTGCTCAGAGGTCCCTCTGATTTTTCCAGGAGCCCCTCCGACCTCCCCAGGGGTCACTTTGTGCTGGTTACAGGCCCATTCGATATGTTCATGACCCTTCTGAATCGCCCAGGGACCCTTTTGGTATAGCCAGAGGCCCATCTGACCTATACAGGGGCCTTTTGAACATCCATGGGGCCTCCTGGTCTTTCAGAGAGGGTCCTGTTGGGTGGTGCCTCTGAAAGTGCTCTTATCTCTCTAAAGACCATGCTTAGCGTGGTCTCCAGACTTTTGATAGTGTCCATGATACCGCGCTTCGCAGTCTCGTCGGCCTTTTTTTGGCGCGCTGCGCTCACCGAAAAAGGCGCTCCCTGGCTTCCAGGGGAGGGGGGGGGCGGCCACTCCCTGGCTACGTTCCTGCTCAGAGGCGGCCAGGTGGGCCCCTCTGAGGTGGCCCCGTGTGGCGCCTGTTTTGTTGTATTTTAAAATGAAAACAATACAATGAAAGTTAAAGTTTTACATTATATAGTTAAATCTGCAGGGCCCAGAGGCACACACAAGGGAGCACACAGGCCCGTGCCCACTTACGAAATGCGGCCCCCTAGGCCCCTATGAGGTGGGCCTCTGTCCGGTTGTTCAGGAACGGCTGGACCTATTTTATTTTAATAGACACCAATTTATTTGGGTTGGGAATGCAACTTTATCAGCCGTTTCAAAACTGATGACCCTAGATTATCCTTATGACCTTCTTATGCGCATATTAAAAAGTTGTGGAGCGAGAGGGTCAAATTTACAGGCCGTCAGCCACCAGCGATAAAGTTGTTGACCGTGGGGGGGGGGAGGGAGCGTGTCGTCACGCCCGTTTTTGTAATGTAGGTATGTACACTGTACAGGGCCCGCAGTTGCTATAGTAACACACTAAGGTCCGGCTTGTTTTCTCCTCTAGCGTATGTTTTACGGCGGAATTAAGAGAAACGACCCTTCTTGCATTTAAACCGCATTACCGAGGGCTGCAAATTGATATATTTGACGCATTGTTACCTTTAACATGGCTTTTTTAAGCAAAACCAGTTGTTTCACCGCAAAACGCTAAAAACGGATTTTTGCTTAAAGGAAATAGTTCACCAACAACATGGGTTTTGAACTGAGATAGCAATTGCTGTAGCCCGTGTTGAAAAATCTCCTTACTGCAAGTTTTCTGGACTGAAAAGGCTCTCCAGCCGAATATATTTGACTTTTGTTGAAGGAATGTGGGCCATAAACAAAGAATGTCAAGAATATGGGCCTTCGGGAGGCTATACAGTAATCTTACGCGACTACTCTCGAATCTGATTGGCCGAGCCATTTGATTCTTTCGTTTGACGTTGCAGAGTACGCATATAGTTTTGATAAACTCAATGATGTACGTCCTCCTGCTCTGAATCGGCGCAATGTATGGCTATTTTGGACAATATGAAAAGAAGTTGTATTTCAAAATATAATCAAATCGTGTTTGAAAAAAATCCAAGGTGAATTATTTCCTTTAAAAGCAGCAAATACACAGGGCGAGGCAATGCATCAGTTTATCAATTTGAAGCTCTCAGTAATGCGGTTTGAATGCATATACTGTCGTTTCTTAATTCGCCGTCAAACATACGCTAGCGGAGAAAGAACAAGAAGCTGGACCTAAGTGTGTACCATAGCAACTGCGAGGGGCTGTACATACGTCCGAACTTTTTGTGTTTTTTCATTTTTTATTGGGGGGAGCAAATTATGATTTCGGAAACTGGGGGTATGCCCCCTGGATCCGCCCCTGATATGTGCAGGGGTCCTTATTGGGTCCGCAATGGTGGGGCCCCCTTGTGACCCGACGGGGCCCCCTTGAGGTCGTGCCACCTTACGAAAATCCTGGTTGTGCTCCTGCTAACAGTCAAGCGCAACTGGATCACTCGCAGTGTTAAAACCAGATTTCGCCAGCCAGGGGACAGTGATCTTCCTGTCGGCAGCTGTACCCATAGGCGTCGGAAGTGGTGTTGCAGGGGTGGTAGCTGCCACACCAACTTTGGAACTGGTGTGGCGGTGCCACACCAACTTTCCAGTCGTCCATATATACTCGGTTTCCGAAATGCAAGCAAATATATGACAACAAACGCGCTTTGTAGATGGCATGATACCCTTGGATTCTGACGGGAATCAAATTATTTACGTCAATTTATGTGCTTTTGTTTTGTCTAAAATGCGAAAAATGTCATTATAACACATTGTTTGTTCCATAGACATAGAAGTAAAACACAAAAGCGGAAATTCATTTTTGCGAATGGTAATACTGGGAGAGGTGGTCGATTTTGTCTTTTGAAAGGTCATAAGCCAGTCGTTTCTGACGATATAAATTTGAAATCTGGTACATATATTTACCAAACACGTTTCAATCACACATATTCCGTGTTTTGGACAACCATATTTTTAGATACTGTAAAAAACAATACACATTGTCTTTGGGTTTCTAAAAAAAAAATCGAGGTAGCAGTTTGATAGCTAAGCCTTTATTATCAGTCATTTGATACGCCAGTTAAATTTATATTTAAATCTACAGTGTAGTACACATACTCTGTCTACTTCATCCACACCACCCGATGTTGATGCGTCCGGCGAATAAATCCTTCGTGAAAAATTCTAAGTTACAAAATTAGGAACTCTAAGTTTATCAGTGGTGCATCAATAACAATTACTTGGCGCAGATTGAAATACATTCGCTGCATGCGCTTTAGTTCAACAACGTGGTCTTGGACCTTGGAACCCCCGACCCTGATGTTGGCGCAACCAGGCACAACCAGGGGGTCCCAGGATCCGGGACCTCCCTTTTTAGAGACAAAGTGCACGTTTTCCGTACTTTTTTGTGTGAACAAAATCCGAAAATTTGTACGGAAGGTGGAACCCCCCTCCCTTCGACCAGGGACACCCTTAAAATTTCCTGGCTGCGCGCCTGTGCACAGAGGGTGGATCAGGGGGGGGCAAAATGGGCAATTTCCCCCAAGCAAAAAGCGGGGGGCTCGGGGGGATGGGCAAAAGCACGTTTTTTGCCCCCCCCAAAGTCGGAGAAAAAGTTACAATTTTTGCCTGTCCAAAATGCATTTTATCTGTTTTAGCAACATGTATGTGTAACGGTGACCGTGAATGTATGTATAATGAATGTATATACAACATGAATGTATAATGAATCTTCACTGTGACAGTCTGCGAGACATTAACAGGAATAAAATAACTGCATAAATGACTGCACAAATGACTGACTGACCTGTGTTATGACGACTCCCAACATATAATCGGTTTGGTGCAGTGCCCTCGACATGCCTCAGGTTATAAATGCGATTTGCAGGTGTCGTGAGCCCTGCCTTTGCACTCTGCAGCAGAGCTGTGGCCAATCACTACATATGTAGAATCCCATGAAGTGGAAATTCCAAGTAGCGACTTGGAATAGATCAGTCTGATTAGTGCAAACCTTTTATCATTATGTCGCAGAGCCTGGCATGTTCGTTTATTTACTCACTGATTCGCCGTATACCCGTCGCGAAACCGACAGGTTTCTCTGCTCCCTTGCCAAGCACACGCATTCAGGTGATTGAAAAAGAGCTAATGTGATGTGGTAGCCAAGGCATGCATGTATTCTGTCCAGTGTACGAAGCCTTTGTGGAGGCTGGAGAGGTTTATATTGATCAGTGCTCCTCTGCACCACCGAGCTTTGTAGAAAGACGCGTTATACCCCGTGGAGCTTGGGAGAGACCGTCGCCTGATAGCGCACATAACCCTGATAAGTGATAGCGACAGCTCCGACAACGCTTACAAAGTGTCGCCACCCAGTGGCGGCGGATGATATTTTCGGATGGGGGCTTGTGGTTACGCCCCTGGGGGATGCGCCCCTGAGCAAAAACATACATGATTACACTAGATAAAGTGACATTCTCTGGCAATCCGGCCCTACTCCCCTCCCTCCCGGTCAATAACATCAATAACATATCGCGAGGGTCGAAATTTGATTTTACACACCGACGTGGCCCTCCCATGATAAACAATCCTGACTACGTGCCTTCCTTTGCCACACCAACTTGGAATAGGTTCCTACGCCCTTGGCTGTACCTATACCTATAGGTACTACCTAGTTATATCGCAACTAACGTGGCGTATCGGCTGGAAGTGCACAAACATGTTGGCAGTCTGAAGTCGATAGGACTTGGACGGTGGACACTCACCTCAACATAAGGAGCCTTATGAAAGTGTACGCAATGCGTTTCTGGTGGAGGAGGCCGTCTTGGTGACCAGTGGAGGACTGGCGCCAGTCGGCGGATTTGCCTGACCTGGCCGTTCCTTCTCGCAGCTCCGAGAGCTCCAATATATGAGCTTTGAATGTGACACCGGGCCTCATATCCACCTTTATTACTGTTGAAAGTAATGGCCATGTAGTTAGTGAGAACTGCATCATAATTGGACAAATAACTTGCATAGGTATGTGTATGCAATTGCATATACACATTGCAATTGAATTATAAAGGGAATGTTTCACCTTTCTGAAAGTTGTCAAATATACGCCCGTTGTGTTGTAAAATTATGAAGTAAGTGCTGCTAAAAACGATTTTGATATTGCTTCTCGGAAGTTCACTTAACTTTATACAGATTGTTTTGTTTTTTAACGTTTGAGACAATGACGTCATAATTGAGCTCTAGATAATAGACACAATCTGTGTTGACAATGCTGGCGACTTGAATGCAAGCATGTCTTTTGTTATCATACTCACAGCAGGTAATCCAGCCAATGTTCCAAAAATACAAGTAGTTTTTATCCCACGACCATCAATCTTGAAGTGGCTGTCAGCCAATCAGCGGCGGTACTTGCCACTTTTACAAACCCACTTTTCCCAATTATAAATTGAATTGCCCTATTCCGTGCTAACCCTATTCCGTGCTGGGGTGCGGGGGGGCAGATTCTGCCCTCCCCAGTAGTTTTTTTTTCGCATGCCGCTTCAAAAGCGTTAGGCCTAGCATCTTGGAACTTTGTGACTTACATTATAATTGAATGACGCGTGTTGTGTCAAATTTGGAAAAAAAATCGGCCCAGCAGAGGCGGCTCCAAGCTCATGTTTTTGGGAGGCCGTTACGAATGCGGTTGTGCGGCGCATGCTTCCTTCGTAGTTTGCGGTGGAATAAAAGCGTCAGAAGCTATGTCACTGCTATATACATCATACATTATTGGATAATAAATAGTTTGGAGCAGAGGCGCACTCAGGTACATAAAATGGGAGGCGATATTCTCAGTCAAATTAGGTCCAACTTCAAATAAGTAAGATGATAAAAGTCGCTCCACAAATGGTGCCCCCACGTTGTTTACCTGGATCCGCCTATGCGAAATATATTACATTAAAAAATAAGATAATTAAAGACCAAATTTGACGTTCCTAACGCCCCAAATAATCGCGAACAGCACATTTTTGGTACTAGAAAGTCACCCAATTTTTAATCCCCGAGTACGCCTATGATTTTTCATTTTTGCATTTTTCCCTTTCTTATCTTGAAAACTATTGCATAAGAAGCTCAAAAACGTTTCGTGCATGAAAATTGGTCGAATCACATGGCCGCAATGACCTTAAACAATTTTTTTTCCCCGAGCCCTATTAAAAAAAATCAAGTCTTACGCCATCTTTGCGTCATAATCATACGTCAAATCAGCCAGAATCAGGCAGTTAGCGATTGGAGCTAGCTAGTAGGTATCCCAGTCCCCGATTTTAAGGACTGAATATTAATTATTTAAGGGGTTTATACCTGGTCTCATGAGAGATGTTGAAAGCTATCTTAAAGAAAATGGTCCCTTCAACATGGGGTGTTCTTTTGAACTGAGATAGCAGTTTTCGTGCCTCCGCTGTGTGGAATAACCCCTACCGCTGCATAGTGTTTTTGGTAAACGGGCTCTCAGTGCCGAATTTATATTTGGACTTTTTTGTCTC
Source organism: Semibalanus balanoides (assembly GCA_014673585.1). Lineage (NCBI taxonomy): Eukaryota > Metazoa > Arthropoda > Thecostraca > Balanomorpha > Balanidae > Semibalanus > Semibalanus balanoides. The sequence continues at coordinate 18,177 of VOPJ01006158.1, forward strand.
GAGATATATAGGATGTGTGTCCTCCATATTATAATTATCAAATAATGTCTCAATTGGAATGTGGCCTTCTTTACACTTCTGGGCATGAGGCTATAGCTGTAATGTTTACGCGTGACTACTTTCCGAATATACGAGATCTGGTCTGAGGCCCACGTTTGACGTTGCGGAGAGTACGCATATAGTTTTAATACAATTAATAATGTTCGTCATTCTGCCCCGAATCAGCGCGATGTATGGCTATTTTTGACATGAAAAGAAGTTGTATTTCAGATTACAGTCAAATCGTGTTCGAAAAAACAATCCAGGGTGAACTATTTCTTTTAAGTCGTTTTCTAGTATTGGGAACAACTTGGTTATCTCAACTCAAAACCCCATTTAGGTACAATACAAGGTGGACCGTTTCCTTTTTGAAACGGCTAAATGTTGGACAAATTATTTTAGTAATTTATATTTTTTATTAACGGTCCGTCGGCCGTTATTAAAACAATGACTATCTCAGTTCAAAACCAATACAAAGGTGAAACATTCCCTTTAAGCTTGAGCATGCATAAAACGACCAACCCGCTACGGAAACGATAGAGGAGCATGTGATGCGCTCTACCTTGTATTATCTCATTTTCTAACAACGGTTAGGTCCGGAATATCATTATGATCATCTTAGGATCAAACATAGTTAAAGTACCTAAATATAGCATGAGTAGACATTATGATAAAACAAAATCAACCATATGCAGAACTTATTACTCAAATAATTTACTTACCACCAGCTCGAGTGTGTAATTTGCAGGGAATGTCACCACCGAAGTCAAACACCATGCGACTGTTGAAGGCATCCCTCCCTATCTCATCAAAGGTAAGTCCCGCAGCTGCAAGTGTCCACCAGACATGGTCCATAAAACTGAACTGTGTCGTCATCGTCGTCATCAGCAGCAGCAGGAGGAGAAGACGGCTGGGGCATTCCAGGACAGGTCGACAAGCGAAACCCCCAAAATAACACCCTACATCTGCGATTTCGATAAAACTCCGTTATAGGGGTTATCCGGGCGTTGAATTCGCGCTGTGCATAGTTTCAGCTGATTGGAGTTTACGGCTGCTGGAGTTATAGCCCCTCCGGCGGATTTTGCGGGTGAGACACCTTGCATGCTTAGCCATTTGGCCAATAACTCGGCATAACAAATTTATCCATCCTAGAAACCATACATGTCTGAATGGTTCAATGAAGTAAGGAACATATATTCAGGCAAAGTTTTTTGGTATTTTTGTTGTTGATTTTCTGATTAATGATCCTTTGACCTCTGGTGACCTACGCTTACCTTCAAACGAGCGCACGTGGAAAATATATTTTGGTCTATATATTTTCTTATAATCACTCTCTCTGGAGGTAAGCTGTCTTTCGCACAGGATACAATTGGAGATGGTTGTTTTTCTATAAATTATTACTTTTTTATTGCTCACTATTAACTTCGCTTTAAATTCTCCTTTCACGCAACACAAAATGATTAACTTGTCCCATGATGGCTTTGAATTGCCGTGCTAATGTGTCGGGAACGAAGATTTTAGACGCAATATAAGCCACTCTGAGATTAAGTTTGAGGTTTAATTTATTTGATTTACCAGTAAAAATGTTGCTCAGTCAACTCTGCAAGGTCTAGCTGAGGTCATCTGAAGTTACCAGCCTCCACAATTTTACCAACAAACTCTAATATCATTATATAGATGGGAAATCTTGAAACTACACCAATATGTTTGTCGATCGATTTCGCGTCGCCAGATATGCAGATGACCTACCTGGGCACCAAATGACCTTTTGACAAAGGGGTCAAATTTGATGTGTGGTGACCTAAACCAAGGTCACCCCACTTGACATTGTTCGAAGCGCTCCTTGATCGTGGACAAACGACGTTGATTGATAAAATTAGTATTTCTATGTTCTTATCTCGAAACGTTATTCACCGGAACATGAGTTGAAGGTTTGTTCGTTGTGGTTGCTAGTTCACAAAACAGTTTTTGCGTGGCATAACTTTACTATTTTATAATAACAAGGTATTTAGCCAGGAAACTGTTATTCACCATCGTGTTTGTCTTTTCAAGGGTGCTTTCGATAATATATGGTACTGTGACCTGGCGAGGGCAAATGCAAAATTTTGCATCTTTGTTCTGGTTGAAATAATATAAAAACCCAATCCTGCGTTTCATTTTTCGGTGACCCAGGTAGGTCATGTTGCATTATTCGGGAGACGTGAATCGACGAATACAATCCACCAAGTGTTGTTATTTTCACGTCCTCTATCTATTACTTACCTTAAGAGTCTCACCGTGTGCGATTTTAAGGTACGGTCACGAGTTGTTGACTGGTTAAAATGTTGGCTTCAGTGACCGTCAGATAGACCGTCAGGGTGTCTCCGTGCCAGTAGGTTACTGGTGCAAATCATATTTCGACCTGGTATGAGTCAAAAATATTCAACTCAAACTTAACCAATTGTGCAGTGGCTATTGTCATACGCGTGGAAACCCTCTTGGTGGCACATAAGCCGCATTTCCTAGGTGCCCATGCCATTTGGTGACAATTGTAAATCATTTTTTAGTGTTTGCGCTGAAATGGAGGATAAAAACGAGTTAATGTGTGAGCAATTAAAAAGTTATATTTAGTAGAAAACACCCCATTCTCAAATTTATTTCCTGTGCAAAAGACAGTCTTACCATAAGAATAATTTTATAAAATTGTAAAACGAAACGTTAGTTTTCACTGCCGCTCGTTTTGTAAAGGCAGGTCAGGCAGCTCAGGAGGTCAATAGGTCATTTATTCCAGAATCAACATAAGATTAAATATCTTGCCTGGTTATAATGTTTCTTACTTCATTTGCCATTTCAGAAAAAAGTATGGTTTTCTAGGAATTGGAAAAGGTGGGTTGTTATGTGAGTTATTAGTGGCTAATTGGCTAAGCCATGCAAAGGTGTCCTGGCGATCGAAAAATTGCCGGAGGCTATATACTCAGCAGCATCTGTATACTCTCAACAAACTGAAACGTTGCACTAGCGCAGGTTCTCACCCCTCCAGAGTAACCCCTACAACGTTAACTTTATATTTCGGAACACATCTGAGTTGTAGTGTTACACCCTTGTCGCATCTGTCCTGGAATGCCCACGAGAGGCGTGGGCTTCTTGACCCTCGATCATATACGCTGCTGACGTCTCCCAACTTGGTCGCCTCTGAACCAGGGGCAACTAGCACCTCACGGATCTGAACACACCACTGTCTCACTGATCAGTGGTGAGCAGGCCGCTCTCCGCTGACGGGGCCGTGGTAAGCAGGCCGCTGTCTGCTGACGGGGCCGTGGTGAGCAGGCCGCTGTCTGCTGACGGCGCCGACCAGGCAGCAGCGATCACAAAACAGCGATCACGAGAGACGCAGACGTCACCGTCCGAACGCCGGCGAGCGGCAGGCGTCACCGTCCGAACGCCGGCGAGCGGCAGGCGTCACCGTCCGAACGCCGGCGAGTGGCAGGCGTCACCGTCCGAACGCCGTCGAGCGGCAGGTGCGACTGACCGTGCAGTCACAGAATACTGACTGACCGTGCGGTCATGTGCTCGACCCCAGGTCAGAGGTCAGTCGTGAGGAGTACGGGCGATTCCGGGAATTGAGGGGAGGGCTAGGAGGCCCTTCCCAGAAATGGGAATATATTTGATATTTTGATTTGATATATTTGACTTTTTGTCGAAGGAATATGTGGGCCATAAATACAGAATGTCTAGAATGTGGGCCTTAAATACACCTGGGCAGAGGCTATACAGTAATCTTACGCGACTACTTTCGAATATGATTGGCTGAGCCATTCGATTCTTTTGTTTGACGTTGCAGAGAGTACGTATATAGTTTTGATCAAATTAATAATGTGCGTCCTTCTGTCCTGAATCGGCGCGATGTATGGCTATTTTTGACAATGTGAAAAGCAATTGGTATAATCATAAAAAATAGCCTTATCCTCATAATGACGATTTTTTTAACAAAGTCAAATTAATTAGAATCTTTCGGCTTGCGCCTTCGTCAGCCATAAATGGAGCCATTTATGGCTGACGAATTTATGGCTGACGAAGGCCATTTATGGCTGACGAAGGCGCAAGCCGAAAGATTCTAGTTAATTTGACTTTGGTTTAAAAAAAAATCGGCATTATGAGGATAAGGTTATTTTTATGATTGTAACAATGTCTTACATTTCCCTCAAAACAGTGTTAAAACAAGTAGGGGAGAACGGGGCACGTTCTGTCACGGGGCACATTCTGTTAGCGGGGTTTCCTCGTGAACTATCCACCGCAGGTATGTTGTTGTTTCGTAACATATGTTCCTTTATGCGATGTCACTGTGGGCCCGAGGTACCCTGATGCAGTAAGCAAATCAAAATCCATGGGCCTGCGACCAGGATTGTCAATTGAAACCTTTGTTTGTTCAACATGAAATTCGCCCAAACGTTTTTATAGCTCCCGAAACTAAATTTATTTGGTGTGTTGTGGCCATCTTCAATAGATTAATTGATTTAGTGTCTGTGCATCGATTGAATTTCTTGTTCTAGGTGGTCTTATTATAGATAATGGTTCTAGTATGACAATATGTGTCTGAGCGTGTGTCATCTGCCGCCGATTCTCCAAGTTTTCAGTTTATTAAAAAAATTTTCAAAAAGTTGTGACTGTGTCGAGATGGAGGCAGGTTCTGGTACCCTAAGGTCTGGAGCAAGGTATCTGCACCTGTAATGCATCTGTTCAAATGATTGCTACCTATAAGTCGTGATGCGCCTTATCCTAAGACGACGGCATAAGGCATGACTTGCCTGTTGTTACCAAGTCTAGTATTGTTATTACCAGCTAACCACGTAACACAGTCGTTAAGAAAACGCAAATCGATCGGCTGCTGAGTCAGGCGCCCTAGAGCAGAAATGATATGTGATTGAAGGAGAGAGTTGGTGCCGGGATGACGAGTTTCGACGAGCGTCCATGAAATTTACCGGGCTATTGAACCTTGCGGGGGCAGAAGTCTCTGCACCCCCTAGGAGGCGTGATCTCGAGTAAATCTCGCGTCGCGCGCACCATGTTCCGTTATGGGAATAACACCAGTTCGATAATTCCGTGCTGTCGACGTCGACAACAGATCTTTGCGTTTTAGTATACCCGAGAAATCAGACTTTATTTTGTTCAATAATGATGAGTGGCCAAGGGCCGGAATGAAAAGGGCAACACATTCAGAAAATATGGAGTTTTTTTGAAAAGGTTCAGTTGAGCCATGATCTATTCGATCCAGGAATTTTATTACTGATCTCAAGAAAGAGTTCTCATTTTGAGCTTCTTAGGGTGTTGTCGTGATTTGGGTCTTAATTATTGAAAGGGAAAAGTTGGTCTCAATGATAAAAATGTCATAGGTCGTGAGGCTCTAGTGAGGAGCTCTATTCGTGGCAGGTGTGAGGATAAGCTCAATAAGAAAATATCAGAAACGGCTGCACGCAAAACGAGTCATTGCCCAGTGTTGCGCCTGGAGCTCGTCGTTATAGCCTGGGCCCTATTTCCTACCCTATTGATGGGGTGGGGCGGACTCGGTCAACCAAGGTAAAAGAACCTGCTCTGCCCGGAGAGTGTCACCCATGGCAGCCACAGATCAGAAGTATATGTAGCGCCGGTGTCCAGCACAAAGGGTACCGATAAATGGAAGCTGCTCCCGGATTCCATATTAACAGATTGTCTGTCCCCCCGCTTACTCTTTCCTTTCCTTTCCTCGCTGGTGACAGATTCGTGCCTGCTCCGTAGTTATGGTTATGGGGTCAGTTTTCGGTGCAAAATGAATAGAGAGGTGCAATTGGCAGCTCAACAAACTATCGAGACACTGTACGCCGTGCTCAAGAATATCTCATAACTTGGAGACAACCAGTATACCACCGTTGAGACTTCCTAACTAAGAGAGCGATTTGAAGCTTGATCGGAATTGTATGTGACTCAGTATTGGAAGATGTGCCTGTTCAAGAATCCACCAAGAGTACTCTTCTGAAATAGTGTGTTTGCCCGCCGTATGTAGTAAAAGCCGCACATATATAAGGCCAAATAAAGTTTGTTGACAGTCAGGTGATCAGCCACATGTTGCACCAGCGGGTCTCACCATTACCAATGTGAAAAGAATATTGTATTTCAAAGATGTATTCACGTCAGTCGGTGTTTTAATACAGTATGTTCCGGAAGGGATTGTGTTAAACGTATTTCCTTATAACTCACAGTGGGAGGTATGAGCACCCTTCAACAACTGATTCTGATATTAATGTTACGGCTTGCATCCATTTCATAAATCGCCGGGAATAGGAAGCGAAATTTCGTATCTTTTCACCGTTCACTTATAAGTGTGGAAGGTCAGAAAGGCATTTGGAGAGATGGAAGCCGGTGCTCAGGAGTCGTGTGGTGTGATGTAAGAGTCATCGCGATGCAGAACAAATCTGAGGACTGAGACGCACCAATTGGTTAGGGTACGGTGACCTATTAATATAAATCGCTGCAAGTTCGATAGCCTCTCAGACTCAGACCATGGTCTGGGCACGATCACAAAATTTTGGAAGGCAATATCACTTAACGTGACTTGTTGACCCGACCTGAGATGACCCGAGGTCAAAACTTTGACAAAGTGTGGGTAATTGGTGCCCGAACAGCTGTACCAAATTTTGCGGCTCTGCACGCTGCCGTTTTCCCGCTATTCCGGAAAAATATCAGGGGGTCAAAATGACCTCCCACCTGGGCGAGCTTAAAACTTAAAGCTCCTGACAGCAAAATTGTTTCTTTACACTGTAGGGAACAATTTTACATCCGTGCTTACAGCTCTTTGCGCTGTACTCTTGCCACAGCCAAGTTATTGGCCCATACGGCAAACAGACTTGCACGGACTCCGATAGAGGGCTCCCTTGACTTTTTTCGCGTCAATGGGGGCTCATTTTTCGCTTTCTTCTGCTTCTTAGCTTGTTCATTTTGTTGGTGCTGCCTGCTATCATAAACTTTCTCTCTATACGCAAAATGTTGCTCCTCGATGGTGTTTTCTTGCTTTCGAAATGCCTGCCAAACTTTATCTGCGCTCCGACAATAGGTACAGTTGGTCTCAAACTGCAATTTGACCATTTTCGTATTGGCATCTGTCTGGTACGGCTGCATGACTGCATGTTTATGAAAACTGTGTTAAACAAAATATAATTTGTTTGTTTATAAGTGGGCCCATGTTACTTTTCAAAAAGTTGTATTTTGATATAACTAGAGGACAAGAAAATCCGTCTATTACTTCTGGGACGTCCGGTACATTATAATTCGCTTTTTCTTTTTCTCCCCTTTTTATCTCGAATAATGTAAGAATTAAATTGATATAGAGAATAGTAATTATTTATATAATTTGATTGATCGCAGGTATTATAGGTATTTATGGATAATTGGGTTGGTATTATATTGATGAATTATTGGATTGGTATTATATTTTATACTAATATCCACAAGTCCCCAGCATCGGGACAGTGACGCCTCTTCAAAGAAAACCACCTGTTGAGACCAGGGACGTAGCCTTTCCAAAAAAATTGGGGGGCTGAGCTGGGAAAAAATCGCTTTAAGTACAATACAAATCCACAAAATACAGATTTCTCCCGGATATGACCCACTTCTTCGTCCAAGTTAGAGGACCACTCCCCTCCTAACTGAATAGGAGCCTACCATGTGTGAGACTGCTATGGATTACTTACTGCTTAGTGCTTACTGCTTTTGTCCGCCTCTCTGTTATCGACCGCATATACGAGCTGGCCGGAGAGCTTCGATGGGAAGGCCTTACCAACTACCGTACGCCTGCGTCACGCAGATTGATACACTCGCTGCAACCTGCAGATGGTGACCATTTTCTCTAATCTGCTTGACGGGTTTGCCCCGTTCAATACCTGGTTCGTTTAACAGTTGCTGGTTCCATCTCAGCTGGGGTGGTGAAGACACAATAATTGATATTGATATACACAGCCGCTTTATTGCTGCTCAAAACACACACTGAACGATCCATTCACACACATAATAAAACACAGTGAAATCTAAACATCGCATGCGTGAGGTTCCTGCGATGGATAGAAAGGGAAAACAATCGAAATTCGCGAATAATAAATACTGTCTGGTCTACAGTTGCACAGCATGGGTGATCGAGGATGACATCAGTATAAAGTAGATCCTCACGAACATAGTCAAAAGAGTTTGCTGAAATAATTGTCAGTGACACAGACATGATATGATCTGATAAATTGGCCATAAGGGAAATAAGTTGGTACCCAAGTGTTAACATTAAAATGCTTGCAATGTCCCTGCTTTTCATCAGTTATGTAGTTTCTCTGTTTCTTTATAAACCTCTCCGCAATACGTCTTGCGCCGAAGAGGCTCATGTCGTATTATCGTGTCCCTTCAGCGTGGAAAATGGCTCAACACCCTATGCATCTGTCACCATCTCTCGTAGTTCACATAGTTCTCCGACACAAGCTCTTATAAATTATGTCCATCAATCGACACCAACATCGATGCCATCAGTCCAACAGACCACAACAACAACGACCAATAACAATAACAAACAATCAGTCACCGAGCTGATCACCCTCTAAGGCAGGAGTTAATTCACCCGTCCGAGCTATCCCCCGCGGCCGCCGGGCGGCGCTGCTGCGGCCTCCCTCGCCCCCCCCCCCTCCACTGTCCGCAGGGCGAGGTACTCTGCAGACTCTGCTCAGCTCGAGAGCTGGTCGTGGTCGGCCAGCGCGTCCAGGATGCTGCCCGTGTAGTCGGACGCCGAGTCGATGACGTTGAAGAGTGAGAGGGGACAGTGCGGGTAGGCGAGGTGGCACTCGCCGACCTCGCGGCCGCGCCGCTCGGCCACCAGCAGGTCGGCCACGTCAGACGAGTACGACTCGTCCAGACGGTGCGACGGCCTGCGGGAGAGAGCGGGGAGGTACCGCTGTGTTACTATAGGTACTGGGGCTGAGTCTGCTGGGGTGGGCCTGGGGAAGGATTCCGGGTCAGTGATAGGGCGGGGTATTGGTGACTAGGGGACAAAAGCAGGGGCTCCGAGACATGAGCGCTCTATTTTCCCCGTCCCCTCTGGCGATGAGACCCATGGGCAGAGGGCCACCCCTGCCGATAATTGTTGGAAATGTTGAGTGACACGCTCTAAGAAACGCAGAAAAATATGTATATGAGGATCAACGACCGAATCATGGTTACCAACATCAGCTGTTCTTAGGTCCGTTATCACGTTATAAGTCGTTACACAGGTTGAGCTGGACGTTCTCCCACATGGCAGAGGTGTAGTCTACTCACGAGAGGACCAGGTTGAGGATCTCTCCGATCATGCCGTCCCTCCTGAGGGCGCCTCGGCGAACCTACAGACGGCCGCTGTGGTAGCAGGCATCCGTTCGCTCCGAACGCTGGCCGACAAGACATGAAGGTATGTCAGTGACAGGAGTCCAGACGGCCTGTGGAGGCAGAACTAGGCGTCCACCGTCCGCTCCGAACTGGCCAAGATCATGACGAATGTGGAGTAACAGAGTCAACAGACGCACCTTGTGAGGCAGCGCGTCCCGTCTCCGCTCGAACTTTTGGCCACAGACAGGTGAAAGAATATATGTGGCAGTAACAGAGTCACAGTAGAAACGGTTAGTTAGGGAGAGCAGAAAGTGCAGTCCCCGATCCGGCATCCGACCTTGGCACAGCCATGACAGATATGTAAGTACAGAGTCAAGACGGGCCCTTGTGGAGGCATGACTAGGGCGTCCGTCCGCTCGGCCTGGCCACAGATTTATGACAGGATTTCAGTACAGGAGTACTGACGGTCTGTGGAAGGCAAGATACAAGCGTCCAGTCCGCTCGACTGAGCCACAAGACATGACAGATAATGTCGTACAGAGTCGACGGCCCTGTGAAGGAGAAAAGGCGTCCCGTGGCCGCTTTTCCGGGAACCTGGCCACAGACATGACAGAAATGTCAGTAAAGAGTCACAGACGGCCCTGTGGGAAGCTAGACAAGGGACGTCCCCGTCCGCGTCCGAATACTGGCCATCAGAAATGAACAGATGTATAGCTTCAGTAATGAGTCTACAGACGGTCCTTGTGGAAGGCAGACAAGGGGTCCTTGTGCCGCTCGAGCCTGGCCGGAGACATGACACGGGTATGTCAGTAATGAGTCAGTCTAAGGACGGAGCGAGGCGACTCCTTCTAGTTTCCAGCTAGGGATATTGACTATCAAAAATATGCCATAGGGCGATACAATATCGGTGACGGGAGTGAACACCATCACTAGGCAGGGATTTGTTAGGCTTCTTTGGCGGAGCAAAGCTTTGCATAGTTTACTCTTCCGGCTAAAGTTGCTGAGCGGGGTCACGAAGGGTTTGCGTCGGGTATGTTCAGAGCCAATATGTGTTGTGACTGGGGGGGGCGCGGGGGGGAGTGGTGTCAGGTCCTCATTACGGGAAAATGTTGACCGGGGTGAGTTTTTCCTAATTATTACTTCTTACAGCCAATATAACTTAGACAATATAAGTTAACCCTTTAAAAAGTATATGAGTTATAGTAGTTAAGTTATAACCAATATAAGTTAGAGGAACGCGTGGGGCATACTTGTTTGTATGGAATGCCCCCAAGTTCCTGTGTGGAAGGGAGGGACGACATTTGCCCCCTAATGCTCCCATGGATCCGCCAGTGATGCACATAATGGTTTATAAATAATTTAGTGTTTGATCAATTATCAAAATAAACTATTTGGGTCGATTACAATACTGTAAGATATAGTTAGTTACTATAACAGATGATGACCAAGCGACTACCCGTGAGGTAATCACAGGTACGCAGCATGGTTGGAGCTTTTCAGAAGAAGTTGGTGGGACAAAATGTCATATTGAATGAATGTTTTGCATGGTAAAGGTGAAAAATGACCTTTTTAACGTCAGGAAACCTTTAAACCTGACATCTGTGCATGGTTCAGGGGAAAAATGACTATTTCAATGTAAGAAAACCTTTAAATCTGACAAATGTTGGTAGGACCAAACTCAAAGATGGTGGGGCAGTTGCCCCACCATCTGAATAGGAAACTCCACCGTGGTACGCAGGTTATCCGTAGACGACCGTGTGTCGAAAGATAACATTTAAATATTCGCCATGCACCCAGTCTCTGCGCGTTACCTTGTATAAAGGCCTACAAAGTTTCAAGGAAAGGGATGCATGCAGAAATAATGATAATAACAAAAATAGTATCGCACTCGTTTGATCACGTATCGCTTCTTTCATCGCTTCATCAATACCCAGCAAAGTGTTCCTGTTTGATCTCGAGCGGTCACTCTCTTACTTCGACATCATGGACTTGAAGGTGTTGTAGAGGATCCGCTTGTCCATCATGACCCGGGCGTTTGAGCCCATGGACCGGCCGGCGGCGTCCACCAGGTTCGACGGGGGCGTGTAGGAGATGTCTGTCTTCATCTGCACCTTCAGCTCTGTTCGGGAGAGGTAATGGGAGCCGCGTTAGGTCGGCAAGTCACAGGGCGCTAGGCATTGACATTATCGCGCTAGGTTATGGGATTAATTAAGATAACATCAGTCACGGTCCATGGCTGCTGGTAGGGCTTATGCAAATAAGCAGGTCCTGCCACTAGGCGAAGGCATGAGGTAGAACTGCTGCACACGCCCTTTCCAATGATGCGCGACATGCATTTACCGTGAAGAGCTTTTTTAGTTCGAATAATGCTCATCATGCATGTACGTTTCTGTGTGTGATAAATGCAACTTTGGTATTAGAAGAACAAACCCGCAATTTTACAGAGTATATATATATATAATATATATAATAATATATATATATATATATATATATATAATATTATAATGAATATATCTCATATTATATATAGTAGTAATATAAAAATATATAGTTTAATATAATAAATAATATATATTAACATGATATTATATATTCATGGGACCAATATTCTTTAGTGATTTGTCTTAATATCCCAGTGCTTTTTAAGCGATGCATCAACAAGTGAGCGGATTCAGGGGGCCAAAGGGGAAGGGTGACCCCTCCAAAGGTCTTGAGATATAGTTTTTGCCCGCAAAAAAAACGGTCGAGACGTACAGACTTGTAATGTAATATTGTGTTTGGCAACAAGTCGCAAAATACATCCGTCCCGACTGAGTGGAGTCTGCGAAACATGTTCGCGCCGCTTCGCGTTGCATGACGACAAAATGACGGCAATTGTTGGAATTGATAAAGAATTGGAATTAAATCATGGGATAACTGAATTAATTGAGGGTCTGGAGTCCCTCTTGGCGGAACGTCTTGTGGCTGTGGTGTCCCAAGTAGCTGGAACAGAATGACTAATAGATAGTGGGACCAGGCCAGGACTCGCCCGCCAAGCCATTTCGTCGCCAGGGCTCTTTCAGATCCCAGGGATCATTTATGGTGCGGAAAGACCGTTCTGCGCTGCTTGCGTGTTTCAAACGCTTTGCACTGTTGACTGTTTTGTTGTGTGCAGTTTGGTGGCATTTGCTATCAGTTTTACTTATTATTCCATAGGTGAGCGTAAGTTTCATTAACCACTTGCTTACCACCGGATCGGAGCGAAGAATATATTTATTAAAGACTAGACGTTAATGTAAATTATTTTGATATACCGGAGAATGGTGCACCAAGGCAAAGGGATTATCTGAGGTCTGGTTCTGAGTATTATAAGTTTGGCGTTTTTCCACGACCTGAAATAGTTAAGACTTTAACGCGCCACTTCTGGCGTCGTTCACATCGGTCGCCATCGTCATAACGAAGCCATTGCCATCGTCTTCGTTTCATGTAACGGATAATTGAATGAATAGCATATTAAGCCTTTTGTTCTCTACAGGGCAAACCGCCTATGTTTCTGGGTTTTATCAGGCAAACCCGTAAAAAATTTGCGCCGCTTCGCGGCGCTAAAGAACAAATACCTATTTTAATATAAAGTCTACTTTACACAATGCTGCAATGGTTTACATACATGCATACAAATGGGTTACATTTGTGCGTCATTTCAGCCCAGCCCCCCTCAAAAATGATCGGCGACGCCCTTGGGTACAGTTGACAATTGATATAGTTTTGCTCTGGCACTGTAAGGCAATGTCAGAGCAATACAATCTGCAAGCCTTTTTCGATAACCAAAGAAGCAAAAAAAAAAATCATGTGGTTGCAAAATAAAGTGGACCAAATCCGGGAAGAAATTCAAAATTGGGGGTAGGTTAGGTCCGCTAAAAATGGTTTCCCCCCCAAAAAAAAACGGCCGGCTGGATCCGCCCTTGTGCATCAATGGTAGTTAAGTATGATTTATGAACGTTTAAACTAACTGAATTTATGTGAAAAAGACATCTGCGACAATAGCCGTTTTCGCGAAGGATTGTTACGCGAAACTTTTTTAAACATTTTTAAATGTTTTGAAAAGTTTCGACGATCCATTCTTTAGCTTTACAACTTTTACATGCGATTTTTGTCTTGAAATATCCCTCACAATTTTGTATTATGTTGGTTAATCTAAAATGCTACAAAATTGCGGTTTGGTGGTAATTAGCCAGATAATTGTTTATAAGTTAGTTGTGCTACCACATTTCCACCCACTGAATCTTTTCAAATGATTCAGGATGATTCAGAAGCACTTTGTGACGTGGGACGTTATTGGTCGCCATATGGACTCCCCGAAATTGACGCACAATGAACTCGCCCAATGCATTGGACTAGCGAATCGATTCTAGTTCATCATTGCGCAAGCACAGACCGACCTGTGATCCATGACGCTTCCAGATTTAGTCACTAGTATGACGGTATGATAAACTGAACGAATGGACTCATAGACGCACATGTTCTTTAAAAACGACAAATTTTGCATCATAAACTTGTTATGAGCTCAATTCATGTTTCCATAACTATTGAAAAGTGATAATATCGCTTAAATCAGTAATTTTGTTCTTGGAATATATCATATACTAAAACTTGCATACCAAAGCACTTTACAACATTTCAGGAAGATTCAGAATCTTTTCAGTGCAATATAAATTAATCCTTCGTGAAAACGACTAATAGTAAAGACATTTTACGCGAAATTGCAAATGTATGAAAATGATTGCTTCGCATCACATTCTGCATGCCTACAATTTTGTCTGCTTAAACTTCGGAAGGCAAATCGATCAAGATTCTAAGGTGAGAGCTAAAATCTCTCGTTAAACCTTTTTAAATTTGTATCCATCTAACCAAAGTAAACTCCATGGTGTCGAGATACGACACAAGCCATGAATAAACTGTGGAAAAACTGAATTGCTCTCATTCCACAGTATATCAGAACAGTTGCAACGTACAACACTTTCTTTATTTCGTTTTAATATCCACCGTTTGGTGATATAATTCTCTTCAGTCAAATAAATGACATGCGCAAATGCACCGTCACATTCCTGTACAAGTTTTGGGGAGGGGGAGTAATGATTGAAAATGCGATTCTTTCCATGCTAGTCAAATAATATGCAAAATATGTATTTTATGTTAATGTCAAAATAAATCATTTAAAAAGACAAACTTTCCACATCACTCTTATCAGGTATAAAACTTAACACTTCCGACCTGATGATGACTGTGATGTCGAAAAATTGTCTTAGCCAATAATTAATTTTGATGCTAAAATAAAATATGTATTTTGCATGTTATTGATCATTTTCGCACCATTTTTGACAATCATGTCCTTTATACCAGCCATCCTTATAATAACTAAGTTCCCACGCTACACCCTAATTTTAAGGCATGTTAAAATCTGAAGATGTTTGGACGACTCGTCTCCTCCTGTCGACCCCATTTTCTACGCCCATGGACCAGGACATGAATTAAGTCATTAATTATTGAATCAGAACCAGGGGCAGGCTGCCGTACATTTATAAATGCATATCACCAGGTATACCGACTACGTCCTGAGATGAAATGTTCGAGGACAATCCAAACATTTGTAATCGGGATAAAGCAAAGGCATACAATTTTTATTAAGCATGTCCGCATTGCCATAACTATGGATTTTGTATGCAAACCAGCCAGGGGCGTCGCCACAAGATTTTGAGTGTGTGTGTGGGGGGGGGGCTAACCAGGTGCTTGGGGAGACCTCCTTCCATATGGGCTAATGTTAAAATTCAACTAATCTGGAGAGCGGAGCGATCCTAGGGGCCCGGCCCCAGCCCCTCCCCCTCCCCTGGTTGCTACACCCCTGGAATTAAGTATCAACTGAAGCAAGGGTTTACTAGTTCGATTCTGTTTTAGGTAACACAATATGCCTGTGGCTTTAGAATCTACATACACATCCTGTCCCAGTGCCGAGCCAATACAGAAAACGTTGCGTCCTTGCTCCGCTCAGATTGGTTTTGAAGTGTTCAACTCCTCTCCTCGTTGTGAGCTATATCCTGATGCAGAAACTCGTCGCAAATTAAAATACAAAGAGAGTTGCGTTCTTCAAGATCATATTTGTCGTTGGTGCACTATATAGGCAAAGATACATGGATGCAGCAAATAGTTGCATTTACTTCTGTAAATATGTTGTATTATGTTAACTCAAGTTTACTTACTGCCCAGGTCAGGATCGTCGTACAGGTTGAAGGACACCTTGGGCTCGAATCCCAGCGCGAAGCCGTTGGGCAGCAGCAGCTCCCGCTCCTGCTTGTTGAGGCAGCGGCCCGCCCTGTTCTTCTTCTTGCACTCGACCGTCTTCGCCTGCTTGCCATCCTGGCGCTGCTCGGCGTTGTAGCCGCGGTTCTCCTGCTTTTGATACTCCTGGTAGCCGTTGCCCTGGTAGGCGTCCCCCTGACGCCCCTCGGCCGCCGGCTGCTGTGCCTCCTCAGCCACCCACTGCTGGCTCCAGGGGTCGAACGTCCAGTCAGCGGTGGCTGACGCCAACAGCAGCACCAGCAGCAGGCAGCTGGGCCGGCAGGACACTGCCGATCGCGAGTCGGTAGCCATTTGGCAGCACTGGTGAAAAGCAAAGGACTGCGCCGACTCTTGAAGCGGAAGTCGCTTGAGAGGCCGTTCGGAGTCGCTGGGGACTTCGACAGCTCGCGTAGATGTCACTTGAGTTGCACAGCTGTGTTCCTGTCGGCGGGGAGCTCGAGGTGCAACTGACCCTCCGTCGGAGTCGCCCTTTCGTTCACACCTCGCCGAAGGGAGCCTGACCCGGGACCGGC
Organism: Semibalanus balanoides; assembly: GCA_014673585.1. Taxonomy (NCBI): domain Eukaryota; kingdom Metazoa; phylum Arthropoda; class Thecostraca; order Balanomorpha; family Balanidae; genus Semibalanus; species Semibalanus balanoides. The sequence continues at coordinate 34,406 of VOPJ01006158.1, forward strand.
AGTGATCCGATCTCAGTTCACCCTATTGGCCGGCTCGCGTCTGACCTCAGGGAGCCTCACTGGAGGGAGAGAGCGCGCGCGCCACCGACCTCGTTGCATATCCCGAGCGGCGGAAATGATAATTGGAATCGCCGGCGGTCGCAGATGTGCCCCGCCGTGGCACGCGGCGCGCGACACTCGCTCGCGACGCGCGGCGCCGCCGCCTTTCGGCAAAAACGGAGGACAATGCGCGAAAGTGGCGCCCCTGCGCGGCGGCGGCGGTCGCGGCGCGGCGCGGCAGTCGCGGCGCTGCTGACACGGAAAGATGACCGGACTGATGGGCGGCTGTCGTCGTCTGGTCGTCACCAGGCCGACTCGTGTCCGTGCAGAAAACGGGCCAGTCCAGTGCCGATGAAACATTCATTGCGTCCCGGCTGTCATTGGATTTCACTGCGTGCGCACCGACAGACGCGCCAGCGCCGGTTGTGTCGAGGAAGTGGACAGAACATATGGTTTGCACTGTACGTACTGAACGTACAATGCAAACAGTGCTGCACGTACTGAACGTACAGCGTCATTTTTTTTTTTAGGGGGGGGGGGAGTGTATGCGTAACCAAAATGTAGTCTAAAGGTGTAAGCCGTCTCATGTGCAATAGGTTGCCAGCTTATTGGGGTACTGCAGCAGCTTCATGTAAGAGCGGTTAAATTATGATTGTGTCCATTTACGGTTCAAAAAACTTAGTAAATCGGAAATTTGTTAAGATTCAAACTCAGAATGGTCGCTCTTCTGTTTAGTCGAATGTTATGCCGTTAGTTCTTTATAACTTGGATCCACTTTTTCGCAATCAAATAATAGTTTCCAGAGGAGGAGCAGAATAATCAAATTTCCCCTTTTTCTTCCGTATTGTACTACACTGAAAAACAATGACAACTTTGACTGCTATTAAAGGCCGTCTGCACCCGTAGCGCGTTTGTTCATTCATTCACGCGGCTCCATACTAGAGGTGGCAAAAGTTTATATTTTTAGGACCCAGACCAGACCCGGTCTCAAAAACTTATAAATGGACCCAGTTATACCCGGTGCAAGCTGCAAGTTTGAACTCAGCGGACCGAACTAGCAAAATGTCGTTTCGCAAATTATATTGGCAAATCTGCACTCTACAGTTAGTGTAAGTAAACGAACTCTTGTAGTTGCAAATACATACAGTTCAGATTGGCCAACGGCCCACAGAAACCTTTGTATCAGCTCGTACTTCCGTGAAATTAACATGACACATAAGTTGGACCCAGTCTGTACCCGGTGTCATTTGGCGGGACCCAGTCTGGGACCAACTGGGTCCAGACTGGGTCTAGATACCGGGTCCTCGGGTCCACGTTTTGCCACCTCTACTCCATACCATACTACCCGAACGAACAACTCACGTTGGGTGGACGACGAAGGAGGGGAAATGATAAAAGGACCAGGGGGATGATGGGGATGGTGGGCGGGGAAATTGTTTGCGGCACCGTGGTCCGTGAGCCCGCCCGTCGCCGTCGGGTTCACACCACGCACTGCCGCCTTAACTTGGCCAGTATTCCCCCTCTCGTCTCCCTCTGGCTGGTCATATTTCCCCTCCGTCCCGCCCTCCCCGACTCTCGCCGTCACCTCCCCCACAACACACGCACCAGTGGTCTCGACTTACACTCGGCCGCTCACTTCCGTCGACCACTAACCGCCAATAGGTCTGCCCCTATTACTGATTAATCTTGGAGAACCCTTTCGATATTCTTTCAGTGAAAGTTGGAGACACTGTTTTAGCATCCAGGGTCCCCAAATGAGAATCAATGAAAGCTCTGCTATTGCCTACTACACATCCGATTGCGCCTTTTCTGCCTCCGGTGATGGTATGTGCATAGCTAGCACGAGAGCGAATATTACCACGAATCACGATGTATACTATCAGGTGCTAGAGGTGCCCTCAACTCGAACGCAGTTCAATATTTCATCGATGAGAAAACTCACGGGAGGTTAAGGAACACGGAAGCCTGTATACGTATACGTCAAGCCTGTATACGTCCCTATCAATCGTATGGGAACCCATTGCGACAGATCATACCGTTAGCTCGACCTCGTTCAGCTTCGCTGTTCCAGTAAAAAAACGCTTCGTTGCGGTTTGGTTAAGATCACTGGCAGACTCAGGGGGGCATCAGGGGCAAATGCCCCCCAAACCGCCTGAAATTTGCGCAAATTTACACATTTCCTGATGTACAGTTGCCGGCAGATATATCGATACCCCCTGGCTGGCAGCCTGACGAACACTGGAGCGGTAGGCTGATGCCGCGTCCCACACCTCGGGCCGCTCAGCCAGTCAATTCCAACCCGCTAACCTAGTGGCCACGGCGATTTACGTTGTATGAGGGCGTATATATTAATGAAAAACGCACGACCAATCTGCACGTATAAAAAGTATAGTATTGGACGTGGGGCCGGACCGCGGAGGGTCACTATCAGTGATAACTAGGACACCGGTAGTAACCGGCTAAGTATATTAAAGCTGCCCAAATGATTTAGACAACTACCATGTTGTGTTTTGAAAAAATATTTTTGCGTATGTAAATTAACAGTTATTGTATTGTATCATAACTGTGCATTCCATAGATTCATATGCTTATTATTGAAATTCACTTCCAGCAAATCTACTGAAGCATAGTCGAAATAGGATAGATTTCAGTATCTTTGGTAGAATATGGCAGGGGTAATCAAAGCAACTAAGCGCTTCTACTAGCATTATAGATGACGCTGCTGTCGCCACTTCCATGCTTCACCACAGTCGGCATTGGGCGCTCAGATATTTTTTAACCCCCAAGCCGATTTCACCTTTTTATGCACAGAATATCGAAAAATGGTAAATAAAAACGTTGTAGCCAAGCCTCATAGCTATATGTTGCAGAAGTCTGAAT
>VOPJ01006158.1:37769-97105 GCA_014673585.1 Semibalanus balanoides
CAGGGGCAGCAGTAAAGCGTCCAAACCGCCGCCGGACGAGTGCAAGCACCCGCCCTGCGGCAGCAAGACAGCCAAACCACAGCCCCCGGCAGCATCCCGACAGAAAAGCTTCTCAGTGCGGCGCCTCACTGAGTGTCCCCGCCCTTTCGGAAATCCAGGCCAAAGAGGAGTGTTGCCACGCTACCACGACTAACCCGCGCGATAGGTGGCTCAGCCTCCAGGACCCCTTCATCCCGGGGTACGGGTCGACGCGCTTAGTCGCAGAAATGCCTTGCCAATGTAAAAGGCCGGACGCCCCCTGTCAAACTATGGTAATTGCCGGAGCAAATACCAAAGTGGACGAAAGAAGCCCCTTCAGGTCGGGCGACTAGCACCCGACCGTCAAACACCGCAGAGGCAGGGCTTCAACGGGGACGTCCAGGAAACTGAGTGGGGAGTGGGGGTTCAGGACTTGTAAGGGGGTTGAAAATTTGGATAAGGGCTGGACCGGGGGTGAGCGTGAGGGGGATGGAGGGAGGGTTAGCTGGGACCCGAGGGGGCGCTACTCCCCTTACACCGGCCGAAACCGATGCCCCTGCGGGGGTACCAAAATTTGCAACCAGGAAAAGGGGTTACCTGAGGCCTGGCTCCACTCACGATCTGGTTTGAATCTTACAAATTAATTTCCCTCGACTCAAAATCCAAACTTTCCCGCGGCTTCGCGGCGTCACATCGGTATCCATCGTCATAACGAACCCATCGTCATAACGAACCCATCGTCATAACGAACCCATCGTCATTATCTTCGGTTCGTGGTAACGATGAACTGAATTAATAACATTTTTAGCCTATTATCCTCCACAAGTCCCATCTTATTCTCTACACCGTCTGCATTTCTGGGGTTTGTCAGACAAACCAGTTAAATTTTCGCGCCGCTAAATAGCATGTACCTTCATACACTATAACAGGAAAGTTCACGTTACAAAATATGCTGAAAGGGTTTAAATACACGTAGAACATTTATACGTCACTTCGCGGCGTCACATGGGTGACCATCGTCAATCGTATCATTTTCGATTTGTCGTAACGCTAAATTGAATTAATAACATTGTTAACTTTGCATCCTGTACACCTCCTATATTTCAGGGGCTTATCAGACAAAACTGTAAAAATATAGCACCGTGCGGCGCTTAAATATCATGTACAATAACAGGAAAATCCATATTAAGAATGTCGAAAGGGAAAATAGGAAAAATAAGGTAGAAGCAAAAAATAGGGGTTTGTATAGGGGTTTGTATCATTTCAGCCGACCCCCTCTAAAAAATTGTCGGCGACGCTCCTGTGCACAGTTGCAGACGACGCGCTCCCTACCCCCTCCCTCACCCCGGTCAACAACTTTCTCGCTGACGGCTGATGGGCTGCTATCCCCTCCGCTCAACAACTTTTGGAAATTGTTCAACTGGATTTGCCCTCCCCAAAAAAGGCTAGATCCGCCCCTGGCCAGAGACAAAACTTAACAAAGCGCCTTATGTTGAAGACAAATAAACCAATATAAAAATGAGGGTTGCAACCACTAACTACGTCGTCGTAAGCGTGCCCAAGTTAAATGCTAATTTGGTTACCTTATTATTCAATTTCGGTTGATAGTTAAGAATATTAGGGCACATATGCAAAACAGACAGAGTGCAATACATATTTTTCATACAATCTTGTCAACAAAATACAAGACAAGCCCGGAATCAAAATTATTAATCAAGTACTAGCGAGTACTGGGTCGTTATAAGCGTGGGTCGCTTATCAACTTTGACCTGGCATTTCTCTTGGTAGGAATTATTAGATGCAAAACGCGAACAGCTTACAATATATATTTTGGCCTCGTCTGTCGATTTGTTTTAGCTTATTTTTGTGTGGAAAAAGGTGCATTTAACAAACAAACACACGCGATCTTACACAACAAAATAGCCGGAGTGATTGCGAGAGAGCTGAGGCCGCTGCCAAGTACCGGCATTCGGACTGCCAGTGGACGGTCCACATCAATATCGGTCCGTCTCTGCTGAACTTACCTGGTGTGGACTGTCACTGGTCCATGTCGCTGAACAGTGCTGATGACGATGCTGCTTCTCTGTTGTCTGAGGAAGAGCTGCCACAGAAGACGGACCCTGGCTTCTCGGCTGTCGGCTGCACGGCGCCTGTCGTTGGTCCTGGAGACCCTGACCCCTTCACGGCACCGTCCTCGAGGACGTCTCACTCGCGACTGTTCTTTGTCCTCATCACGCAACCCGACCCCGCGCGGACAGCGTCCCCCCGTTTGACTGCCCGTGGCGTCGTTATCGTGCTGATAAGATCTGGGGTCCGTCCAAGGGGTCCGTCCACTGAACTATACATAACGGTCCGCCACATGGCTCTCTCCACGTACCGCCACCCGGTGACGCCGGGCACGAGGCGACCCTAACCCAGGAGGGGGATAAGAACCATAACCGGACACCAGGGAGCATGGGCGGAATCCAGAGGGGGCCACGGGCCATGCCCCCCCCAAACCACTCAAAATCGGCGCAAATTTGACACATTTCCTAAGATTATCGTAAAACTAAGTAAATTGTATAAGGGAAAGTTTGTTTTAAATCAGTTACTGATACATAAGCAAGCGAAATCCGGTGAGTTTTCAGAATAGTGTGATACTTTTTTGGAGTTGGCCCCCCAAATTGACAAAATCACTCTTTCTGGATACGCCTATGTCAGGGAGGGGGCACTGAGCCTCTGGACCATGACGGCACTGATAAACGGGCCTGTTGACCGAGACGACGAAATGTTTCACCTTTCTAAAAGTTGTCAAATATACGCCCGTTGAAGTCAAGAATAGGCTGTATGTGCTACTGAAAACGATGGTGATATTTGTCTCTCGAAAACAACTTTTTAGGATAATTATGTCATTATTGAGCTATAGAGAGCTATAGAGAATAGGCACAATCTTTGAAGACAATTCTGGCGACTTGAATGCAAACAAGTATTTTGTTGTCGTACTCGCAGCAAGTAATCCAGCCATGGTTCGAGAAATGCAATTAGTTTTCTTCCCAGGACCAGCAAACTTGAAGTGGCTTTCAGCCAATCAGCAGCGGCACTTGCATTAGCCCCCTTTTGCAGATTACAAATTCGATCGCTTAAAAACGAATAAATGTTGGGAAAATGGATTAAGTAAGTTATATTTTTTTAATAACAGCCAACGATACTTGGCTATCTCAGTTAAACCAATACAAAGGTGTACCAATACCCTCGCCAATTAACCAATATGTACCTTCGCCAGTGTAGGGGGAGGGGGAGTGGATGCCACCATTTTGTCCGGAATAAATCGCGTAGTTATCAATTAATCGCAATACAACTTGCAGTACCTTTCTTCTGAGCAGTTTGACACACAATCTAAAAAATTGAACTTCTTACCACTGTGACCCATGACTTTCGACCTGTTTCTCAAGGTCGTGTTTGACGAAACTGCATGTCCCGTAGTATCGATCCTTGGATCATGTGCAGTTTTCGAATGTTTGCTGTTCAGGAGCATATGCACAGGTGTTTCTAGGTGGCTGTTATGATTTCTTCAGAGATTGCAACATCAAATGACATTTTCAGAGGTCAACCGAGGTCACTGACCTCCGATGGCTTCCGACTTCTTTGGGCTTCCGCCCGTTTTTAAGACAATTTGTGACGCTGATTTCAAATCTAGAATCTATTTTACACAATTACATGTTCCACTGGGTTCATGCGCTTCCAGAGGTCAACCGAGGTCAATGACCTCAGATGACCTGACATGACCTTTTTGGAATTTGGCAGTTTTTATGTCATTTTGTAACGCTGATCTCAAATTTGGTGTTCATTTAGTATACTAGGATGTTTCTTTACGATTTTAGCTAAATAAGTATTCATTTTTTTACACATTCATGATTTGATGACAATTGCGTCATTGACATGGCCTCAGAGGTCACCTAGTGATCAAGGACCTTAAAATTGAATGTCAATGGCTTTCTCTCATCACAAGCAGCATGCTCGTTTTTTAATCGAAGCTCTAGCTTAGTTAGGGGCTAAACCCCAAGGGGATCGTACCCACCTCTTACACGGTCACGCAGTGATCTTGCCCTACACGAGCGAGGGTTAAGCTTGAGCTTCCATAAAACATCCAGTCCCGCCACGGAAACGCCAGAGAAACGTCGCTACGGAAACGAACGCCGCTACGGAAGAAACGCCGCTACGGGAACGAACGCCGCTGCAGAAGAAACGTCGCTACGGAAACGCGCTCTGCCTTGCATGATCTCATTTTCTACCAATGGCTAGGTCCAGAATATCATTATGATCTTCTTGGGATCAAATAGCTTTCACAGCTTCATCAAATAGCTTCCTCATAGCTCCAGCAAATATAGCGTGATTGGATCACTATATGATGATAAAACAATTCAATCATACGCATAACTTTTTACTATCATAATTTACTTACCACAAGATTGAGTTTAGAAGTTGCAGGGAATGTCAGCACTTAAGTCAAACACTATGCGATTGGTGAAGGCAACATTCCCGATCTCCTCACATGTGAATCCCAAAAATGCAACTGGTCTACCAAAAAATGGGATGAGCTGGGGAAAAAATCACTTAAAATATCATACAAATCCACAAAATACAGAATTCTCCGGATATGACCCACTTCTTTGTCCAAGTTAGAGGAGGCTCCTCCCCTCCTAGCTGAATAACAAGGGCGTCGCCACAGGGGAGATACCGGACCCTAGTCGTCAGGCTGCGGGGGGGGACTATCCCATCCAGTTTTGAACAGTCCCCCAGCCATTTATCTGCACTTAACTCGGAATTAATGCCTTTTTCAATATCGTATGGCCCTATGGGTTTGAAAAAGTATGTGCAACGTATTTTATATTTTTTCCTTTTTTAATGGAATTTGACAGCAATTTAAACAGCATTTCGACAGCAGAAGACATGAAGCATACCATGGCACGAAATGGGCCCTGTTGATTGTTTACGGCACACTTTGTGTTTCTTGAACGAAATATGTTTACGGTTCTGTCCCTGTCGCCTCTTTTGTTGCCTATTTTCTTACTTATGTGCTTCAACCGTGCTTTGAAAAACGGCAGGGCAATTACAATATGGTTATAGGCCTCTTAAAGGGCAATATGTTTCACCTATTCTAAAGGGACTGTCCACCTTTCAAAAAATGTGTCAAATTGTAAGTCGTTTGTGGTGGCAAAATAGATAGTGAAGCTGAACACGATTATGACATTTGTTTCTCACGGAACAAGTGCTCAATTTCATAAAAAATTCGTTTTAATATTTTGGGCTGATGACGTCATAATGAAGGAATTTTTGGGAAAAAAAGAAAACCTTCCGCTGTTATAAGTAGGACTATTGTGTATGGCTAATGTAATGCCAAAGGTAAGACAAGTCGACTGTATATCAACATTTAGCAAAGCAGAGACTTACGACATCGGTGCTCACGGCCACTACTTCAATTACATGTGGGGGCTGGCGATGTTACAGATTGCACAACTCAAAACTCGAATTTCTCTGTGATTCGACCTCAGTGGTTGTTTTAACTTATACCACTACACATAATTGTCAATGCCCAAGCACGCAAAATGGCAATCTCAACTCAAATCTTATGTTAAGCGTGGGAACAGTCCCTTTAACAGGGGTTTGAGTTGAGTATAGCCAAATTGTGGCGCATGCTCGAAAATGACTTGTGACGCTTTCACATTTTCAAAGAAACCTCTTATTTATAAAATATTCAGTCCTAAAAGTCGGGACTGGGTATACCCGGTAACTACAATCGCTGATTGGCTGATTTTTGCTGATATGACGCATGTTTGTGACGTAGAGATGACGTAAGACTTGGGAAAAGTGTTTGATAGAAACGCATAGTGCTGGACTGGACAAAAACATATTGTTTCACTACCTCATTACCTGGATTGCAAGAATAAACTTTGTGGGGATTTATCGTGATTTTGATGCTTAAATCGTCTATAAAACTTATTCTCAGCAACATTCTCAGCGAAATTATTCAGACGTCCTAGTCTACAGGATGGCCGTATCCTCTTCATTTCTTGCTGTGCTTTCTTGGCTGCATTGGGTTCAGGAATAACTCCGTTTCACTGCCACTGATTATGAAAGAATACACTGATAATTTGTTCCGTAAATAGAAACATGGTATAGGCTAAGTTGAAATATTTAACGCAACTTCCAACGTTCATAGATGAACCACGGAAACTTCTTCTTGGATAGACAAAAATAACGGCAAAGAATATTTGTATTCTTTGCCGTTTGTTTTATCTATGTGACTTCGCTAATAAATGTTTTTATCCCGTCGGCAATTATGCCAAATAAATAAATTAATAAGCACGTGATTTGACTTCGAATTAATCTCCGTGGTTCTAAAAGCATTACATTCCCTCGTATCTTCAACAAGTTATTAGGCAAGTACTGTCTTGTATGCGCCACGATCCCTCCAAATCGATGACGTTTTGATGACATACGTGCTTCTAAGAAAGCTGATTTCGCATTACTTTGAGGAAAAAATAGGGAATTTTCACCCAATAATGACATTTTATTTTGATTTTCCGCGTAAATATAGGTTTTCTTTTGACTTACTTAGTTAAATATGATTACATTTAATTTCTGGTTCTTCTTCATCATTTCTGAGCTTTTTCTCGTTTTGTTTCAAGGTGAACTATTCCCTTTAACCCGCGCCCCATTGGGGGCTGTCACCCCCTGCGGTTTTTATCAAGATAACGAAAAAACGGCGGCGCGTAGCTCCGCCAAACTTGGTATAACTCATTATGAATCTTCTCTGCACATATTGCAAAAATTCAAGTTTCTTGTCGGATTAGGTCAGATCACCAGGTCAGGTCAAGTGACCCCACTTCCCAAAAAGTTTGCAGTCGTTTCATGACCACAGTTTCTCAAGGATCGATATTATACTTTTAGGATTGCCTCAAGTCATCAGTATCTACAAAATGTGTATCTCGGATTTTTTATATCGGTGACCTGAGGTCGGGTCATTTTTGTGACCTTTCGATAAGTCAATGGACAAATATTGAAATGCTTTCTTTTTCGGGGATATCAGTCCATTTCCTTCTGGATTATGTTATCAAAGGATATTATGTATGATCCAAGTGCAGGTTTTGTTCAGTGACCCATTCGGGGTTAGCTGAAGTCATCAGAGGTCACCAACACCTTTTCGTCAATAACTCTGGACATAATGCAGATATAAAAGTGCAGCTTTCACTAATGTGATTGTCTCGTCGAGACACGTCTCCCATCATGCAACATGACCTACTTGGGTCACCACTTGATCTTGACCTGACAATTTCAAAGCGCCTTGACGAGACAAAGACGATGGCGTCAATAGTATTGCGTTATATTTATTAGGTAAGAAGTAATTCGTGAACATATTTTTTGACAAAAATAAACATGTTTGACCTCAGTGACCACTAGAGCCTAAACTATAGACCTAAGGTCAAATTTGAGGACAACTAGGTCGATTTCAAACTTCAATGGCTGGTGATTGTTTCTTCTTACGTTTGTTTCTAGATAGCACAGCTCCCGAGACATTTGGGGGTTTCTGGAGCGATGTCCTAAAACTTAAAAATTTGACCTTCGTTGATCTCTAGTGACCTGAATTTTGACGTGAGCGAGAAAAACTGAAATAGTTTCGAAATTATTTTGATGACGGTTCGAACAGTGTTTTGTTTTGGTCTACGTGCCATAGGAGCCGAGTTAGATGGGGGTGGGGGTGTTCAAACACCCCCCAGTGGGGTGCGGGTTAAAAAACGTACATAATGTATCGGAAATTCGTCTCCCCAGTCAAAAACCCGTGGCGACGCCCCTGCTGAATGGGATCCTGCACCCCTGTGTGAGACTGCTATGGATGGCTTACTGACTACTGCTTCTGTGCGCCTCTCTATTATCGACTGCATCTACGAGCTGGCCGGAAAGCTTCGATGGGAAGCCTTGCCAGTTTTCGTTCGCCTGCGTCACGCAGATTGATACACTCGCTGCAACCTGCAGAGGGCGACCGTTTTCCCTAATCTGCTTAACGCATGGTTTGCCCTGTTCAATACCTTGTTTGTTTAACAGTTGCTGGTTCAATCTCAGCCGGGATAGTGAAGACATGATAATTGGTATTGATATACACAGCCGCTTTATTGCTGGTCACAACACGCACTGAACGATCCATTTACACATAAAATAAAACATAGGGAAATATAAACATCGCATGCGTGTGGCTCATGCGATGGATAGCAAGGAAAGAACAGTCAAAATTTGCGAATAATAAATAATGTCTGGTTTACAGTTACATAGCATATAGGTGATCGAGGCTGACAGCAATTTGAATTGGATCCTACGAACATATTCAAAAGCGTATACTGGAATGATTGTCAGTGACAAAGACATGATATATGATAAATCGACCATGAGGGAAGTAAGTTGGTACGCAAGTGCTACCATTTAAATGTCTGCAATCCCCTGATTTGCACCAGCTATGTAGTTTTTCTGTTTATTGATAATCCCTTCCGCAATGTGTCTTGGGACGAAGAGGCCCATGTCGTATTATCGTGTCCTTCCAGCGGGGATAATGGCCTAGCACCCCACGTACCTGTCACCATATCTCGTAGTTCAGTTAGTTCTCCAACATAAGCTCGTATAAATAATGTCCCTCCATCGACACCACAACAGAAGCAATCCGTCCAACATACCACAACAACAACGACCAATAACAATAACAAACAATCAGTCACTGAGCTGACCACCCTCTAAGGTAGGGTTCAGTTTACCCGTCCGAGCTATCCCCGCGGCCGCCAGGCGGCGCTGCTGCGGCCTCTTGGCCTCTCGCGCGTCCCCCTCCAATGTCCGCAGAGCGAGGTACTCTGCAGACTCTGCTCAGCTCGAGAGCTGGTCGTGGTCGGCCAGCGCGTCCAGGATGCTGCCCGTGTAGTCGGACGCCGAGTCGATGACGTTGAAGAGTGAGAGGGGACAGTGCGGGTAGGCGAGGTGGCACTCGCCGACCTCGCGGCCGCGCCGCTCGGCCACCAGCAGGTCGGCCACGTCAGACGAGTACGACTCGTCCAGACGGTGCGACGGCCTGCGGGGAGAGAGAGGGGGTACCGCTGTGTTACTAGGTACTGGGGCTGAGTCTGCTGGGGTGGGCCTGGGGAAGACTTCCGGGTCAGTGANTTAGCTGGGACCCGAGGGGGCGCTACTCCCCTTACACCGGCCGAAGCCGATGCCCCTGCGGGGTGGCTTAGTGACAGTAGCGCCGCTCTTCCAGAACCAGAAGTTTTCCAATTACCCGGCACGGCTAGGCTGGATGAAGTTCTGTCTCAATGGCATTGACTTGGTCAATGGTTTCCGAATTCCGACTGATAAGGCACGCCTTGACACACAGCCGCAGCCATCGGTACATCGGAGAACGGATTACGAGTCACAACCGCAGCCATCGGTACATCGGAGAACGGATTACGAGTCTTCGGGTGGAGCAGATTCCATCAGCGATGCTATTGCATCGTACTACGAATATGTAGTGCACACAAATGTTTAAGGGACACTGCCTTTTCCGGATGATATCACAAAAACAGGCTTAAACAAGGCCTAAGGACCATTTATTATTTTTAATCACCATCTAACGCTTACTCAAGCAGCGCGAATAACAAAAAACAATCATTAAATTCATTTTTTTATAAGAATCTAACAACTGTTTACGATTTCTAAACACCACTACGTATATGGAAGCGTTTGCTAAAGTTAAAGGGAGTGTGCCTACTCACATTGGTCATGTGGAGTTGTTGACACTGGTCTGTAGAACATATTTTTATGAATTTAGCCATGTACTTCATTTCTCCAGATTCACTATAGTTGCTGAGGTATTCCAAATTCGCAAAGATCATTCCGGCGGAACAAAATGATCAATATTCGCCGGAGCTTTCGCTACTAAAAGCATTGCTCTTAAATTACAACGCTAGCATACATTGTTAACACTGGCCAATAGAAAACAACTCGTGAGCACTGATAGCAGCTGCCGAACAGAGCCTCGATAACTATAGAAAAACCCATACATTGTTCGTATGGGTTTGTTTATCGTCTTTGGTGCGCCATTATAGGTAACATATTCGTTACTCTGTTTATAGTGGCGATCGTTGATGAGTTTTGAAACAAAACAAATGCAAAACAGAATATAAGTAAAAATTCAACTCGATGTCCCTTGGTCTGTTTATGATTTAGTAGCAGTGTTGGGAAATGTTTCGACGATTGCAGCGCACATGATCGGCAATTGCCACCAACTGTGTTTACACTGTGTGCTTACATTGTGCATTGCTTGTATTCAGAGCGCAATATATGCCTCACTATTTATCGAGCGAAATGTTTTCTTATTTTGCATTTGAACCAGAATTGCTAGTGCTGATATAATCTGAATGTAATCAATAACAAAAGCTTATCAAATAGCTTGATTAATATACAAAATTCGTGAAAAGTGGGTTAATAACGTTCGATAAATATTGTTGCATCGCTTCCATCCCCCAGAAAATTATTAGAAGACATTCGAGGTCGTATGATCCCTTTAACTGTAACCACGGAGAAGGGATATCAACTGACCAACCATCAGCTGACGCTATTGCAATTGGATGAGACGCCGATGCGCTTATACATTGTGGTTCCTGTTAACTGCGTGAAACGAATCAAGCACATCTGCCGCATTTGAGTCGTTGACATAAAAACGTGCACAGACTCTTTTCTATTTGGTATCTTCGGAATCAGAGGACCAATCATCAGAAAAACCTCGGTTGGGAAAAACTTTATCAATGGTTGGAGCGCAAAATCCCTTCGTTAAAGGGAATAGTTCGCCTTTAACATTGGGTTTTGAGTTGAGATAGCCAAGTTGTGGCGCATGCTCGAAAATGACTTGTGACGCTTTCACACTTATCAAAGAAACATCTTAATTATTTAATATTCAGTTCGTCCTAAAAGTCGAGGACCGGGTATACCGGTAACTTCCAATCGCTGATTGACTGATTTTTTGCTGATATGACGCATGGAATTGTGAACGTAGAAATGACGTAAGACTTTGGGAAAAGTGTTTGATAGAAAACCGCATAGGTGCTGGACTGGACAAGAACATATTGTTTTAGTTACCTCATTCCTGGATTGCAGAATAAACTTTGTGAGGAATTTATTCGTGAGTTGATGCTTAAACTCGTATATAAAACGTTATCTCAGCAATTATTATTTATTTATTTTCACGTCATCAGGTATTTCCACACGATAGGGCTATTTTAATACCTTCGTCATACATTGGTGAAACACAACATTTGTGTCGTAAAAGTGTTAAGAAGCAGCGTTATTAAATCAATGAGCTTCAGTCAACATTTTTATAATATAACGTTTAAACGAACACACACTATGACGATGTAGATGATTATCAATAAGCATAGCGATTTGTACAGTTTGGATGCACGGTATATGAAGGTGCGCTTCCATTGGATTGTTGCGAGACGAACAAGCGAAATAGGTGAGATATTGTCGCGTTTCGCATGCCAGATGATGGTTAAAAAATAACAGATTTTTGACGCAGTCCGTCGGCAGGCTTAGTGAAAAATATTGTGCCAATTCATACATAAATCAAATAGTCTACCAGTTTGAACAGTGAGCCAGCCCTAACCCCTTCAGACAATCTGAGACATGATCATATTTTCCGGCCGACCGGAGATAACTCTTGCAGCAAAGTTGAGCACCTTTTGAAGTTCTTGAATTACACTTTTTGCTAGCACTACCATAAACTTGTGTACAATATCTAATGTGAGAGATTACAAGAGAATCACTATCGGGGCAGGACAGATGCGGACAGAACATGCTTGGCATGGAGGATTCGATAAGGATGCCAATACAACGATTTATGACATGTTCACGTGAGGTTGCCACGACAGTGTTTGAGTCCATAATCACACCTAAATTCTTAACACTTTCCGCGCACAACAGATCCTCACCCATAAATCTCACCTTTGGCATAATTCCTAACCGAGCAACTGACGCCTGTCACCACTCCATAAGTTCTGTTTTTAGCTGCATTAACCATCATACCGTTTTGCAAAAAACCAGTTGCTCAAAATTCCTAGAACGTGCTCCATGGCTTTCTCCATGTCTCGTATTTGGTCTCGTGGTCCGCAACATTCTCAGCGAAGTTATTCAGACGTACCTAGTCTTACAGATGGGCCGAAATCTGTCTTCATCTATTTGGTATCTTCGGTATCTTGCTTTCTGGCATGCATGGGTTTCAGGAATAACTGCCGTTTCACTGCACTGATTATACAAAAGAATACACTGATAATTTGCCGTAAATGAATACATGGTAAAGGCTAACTTGAAATATTTAACGCAACTTTCAACGTCCATAGATGAACCACGGAAACTTCTTCTTGGATAAACACAAATAACGGCAAAGATATTTGTATTCTCTGCCGGTTTTGTTTATCTATGTGACTTACGCCCGGCGATTATGCTAAATAAATACATGAATAAGCACCGGATTTGACTTTCGAATTTAATCTCTGTGGTTCTAAAGCGTTGCATTTCACGCACCTTCAAACAAGTATTTAGCAAGTACTGTCTTGTATGCGCCCGATCCCTCCAAATCGATGACGTTTTGATGACATACGTGCTTCTAAGCAGGCTGATTTTGTATTACTTAGAGGAAAAAGTATGAATTATCACCAACTAATTGGCATTTTAATTTGCTTTTTCCGCGTAAATATAGGTTTCTTTGACTTACTAGTAATATGATACTTAATTTCTTGCTTCTCTTCATCATTTCTGAGCTTTTTCTCTGTTTTTTTTTTTTTCAAGGTGAACTATTCCCTTAAAAGCAACTTCGATCATTAACTTTTCCCTTCGGTCATTAACTTTTCCTTTATGCTTATGAATGAGCTTAAACCAGGCATAGTAAGACATGAAATGTTTCCTGACACTATAAATTTGGACAGAATGCTTAAGCAAAAAATATCACTACTTTTCATTATTGCACAAGGCTGCAATTAATTGATTTTGGTACTTAGTGGTGGCGGACTCGTCAAGGTCATTGGCTGGAAGAAAACTTATTTTTGAACGATGATACTGGGCGACTGGGCGCTAATAAAAGAAAAGAAAAGAGGACTTCATTGTGCTTATCAAATCCGATTGTTCTTTAACATATCAAATTTTACTTTGAACAGACCGTGTCCCTTTAAGATATTCGTGAATAGCAACATAATTAATTCGCTTGTATCACAGTATGCATTCTGAATCCGTGAAGTAGGTAACGTCACGAAATTATCCGATGTCGTTCAGACGCAAAAAGCATAAGTTCCTCATTAACGGAAGTGCGTGAAGTTAAACCACTGCTTTGTTTAGCGAAATAACCTTTGGATTTCACGCATTCGAAGCCAAGCTAAAAACATCATAAGATATATTGAATGACAAACATATACAAATAACCTCAATCTCACGAGGTAAATACACAAAGCAAAGCACAGCCAGGGCAACCACGTTGCTAGCAAATTCATTGCTTCCAAGCTGCAGTCATCCACCCATAAGCATGCGACCTGGTGCCGGCCTCCTTCTATCCCAACGACGCACGGAAACCTGAAGTCACCGCCCGAATACGAGAAGTCATACCCTGTATCATCGCATAGCAATGTCACATACCACCTACACACTCCATCCACACCGCAGCGTACTCACCAGCATGTGCATGCAGTGTATGGCGATGGCGCCGATCAGCTGCAGGCCGACGATGCCTACCAGCAGGCCAGAGTTCTTCATGGCGTCTGGCATGGCCAGGATGCCGGAGCCGACGTTTCCCTTCAGAAGGTGGATCAGCGTCTCACAGCTCCTGTGGCAGAAGAGGAAGGCAGTCAGGTCAGGGCAAAACATATGATGAATGAGATGATGGTGCGCCATGATGGCGGATGAGAGGGTTTTGAGAGAGCAAGTTTATGTGATGAAGGTTTGGACCTACTGATGCTAGGACAGACATGGGATGAATGTTCTTAAGGTCAGGGCGCATTTTTACTACCTTTCAATTCAACGACACAATCGCACTATACAATAAATCACAGTGTGATGTTGATTGGTGTTTTGGAGCGCTCCGACAGCGAAGGTCACGTGGCGCCCAATCAACTGCCCCGTACAAGACTCGCCATAGACACAGTCTCACCCGTCCTCCCACGGCACCACGCTCTGCCTCGCCGTCACTCACGTAGTGGCGTTTTGCGGCACGTCATCGTCCAGGGTGACGTCGGACATGCTGCTGCTCTGGCCGAGCAGGGGGGACGCATCGCTGTCCTCTCCGTCAGCGGCTGCCGTCTGCTGCCGTCGGCTCAGCTTCACAGCGGGGAACTGGCTGTCGGTCAGCAGGAGGTCAGAGTCGCCGACCTCTGTCCGTGGCAGCTGCTGGTAGCTGCTGCCGGTGCCACTCATTGTGCTGCTGCTGGCGCTGAGCCGCTGCTGAGCAGAGCTGCTGGCGCTGAGTCGCTGCTGAGCAGAGCTGCTGGCGCTGAGCCGCTGCTGAGCAGAGCTGCTGGCGCTGAGCCGCTGCTGAGCAGAGCTGCTGCGTATGCTAGAGTCTCTGCTTAGTGCAGAGCTGCTGGTGTGAGTCCGCTGCGAGCAGAGCTGGCTAAGGTGCTGAGCAAACGCTGACTGACCGCAAGGCTGCTGTGGCTGAGCCCGCTGCTGATGCCAGAAGACTGATTGGCGCTGAGACCGCTGACCTGAGCCAGAGGCTGTCTGGGCTCTACGACCCGCGAGCAGAGCTTGCTGGGCTGACAGTCATTAGTCTGTGCGAGAGCGCTGGTACTCCTGAGTCGCTGCTGAGCAGAAGCTGCTGGGTAGCTGAGCCGCTGCTGATGCATAGGACTACCTGCCGTGAGGGAGTGAGCGGGCGGGTGCAGACCGTGGGTGTTAGGGATGGTGTGTTACAGGTCAGTGGGCAGGACAGAGCACTGAGACAGGCCTGCTGCTACACAGAAAGCCACTGGTGGGTCTGGGAGACAGGCAGGGACAGATTGTGAGGGGTAGTACATCTAGCCTTGGAGTTTGGGCAATTTTCTTGACATTTTAGTCAATTTTTTCATTTTTTTCTGAAAATTTGCTTCCTTCTCACAGCTCACTTGATCTTTAACACATTTTAGTTCAAATATAATTTGATTTTCCTTGCAAGGATTCAATATCTATTACAAATCAGAACGTTATTTACAAGTAAAGTATTTTTTCTCAAAACATGATAATTATAATTTTCCTCACAATAAAATTGAACTCAACCTAATGAATTCATTGATGCTTAACATATTTTTACACTCTGGGACCAGATTGTGAGAAGAAAAAAAATCAGCACTGGATGGTACAGTTCCTACTGGCCACTGTGGTGCAGAGCAGGATGCTACTGCGCATCACTGAGTGGCCACACTGAAGGCAGACTAGCAGACTATAGAGTTCAGTACATGATGATGATGATTGGGGCTTTAGGGAGCCACAACAAAGTAGTTATATGGCGCCCATTAAAGTTCAGTACATAATGCCAGCAATTAAAGCAATGTTTGCTGTGTGCTGCATAAATGATCAACATTTGTCCAGATCATGACAAGCCTCATCAACAGCTCAGGTTAATATTGTCAGAGTGAATCTGTGCTAGTATGTATTAACAGATAATATACCCATATTCATATTTGCACTTTGCAGTGTATTTGATTAATGTTTGCATATGGGAGATCAGATGTACCTAGTTGAATAAACTACGTCTGATCTCCCATGTGCAAACATTAATCATATACACTAAACATATCAATATAGGTATAAACTAAGTTTATAACAATACTGACATTCCAAGTGATAATGAAAACATAGCAAATAATCACAATTCTCAGTTCATTGACCTTGGCAAATTTCTTCTAAGCAGGTAACCTCCCCCCCCCCCCACCACCACAGTTGCTATGGTACACACTTAGGTCTGGCTTCTTTCTCCTCGAGCATTTGTTTGATAGCAAATTAATAAATGACCATATATACATTCAAACCACATTACGGTCAAACACTCGGACCTCCCCTAGCATTTTTAGGGCTGCTTTTGAGCAAAATCAATTTTTAGTGCTTTGCAATGAAAACATTTTTTGCTGAAAAGCAGCGCAGCCTATGAATAAGGTGAGTCAATGCACCAATATATTAATTTGAAGCTCTCAGTAATGTGGTTTGAATGCATATAAGGTCGTTTCATAATTCAATCAAAAACATAAGCTAGAGGAGAAAACAAGCCAGACCTTAGTGTCTACTGTGTACCATAGCAACTGCGGGTCCCTGTACCTAAGTCGTAGGACTTTACCTTACTGTTGTGATAATTTGAAGGATTATAGGAATTCACTTTCAAAGACAGGATGACCAGTGATATATATGATACACCGCTTGCCACTTCAGCTTGTTAGAAACCTTCTACTAAACTAAGCTGGTACGAGGGCCTGTAGGCTTTGAGGTTATTAATTAACATTTACAATTGTATTCTGTTTAGTTAAGTCACAGGACTTCTTACTGATTTGTGATAATTCACAGGATTATAGGAATTTACCAATAGTTATGCTTGATTCTTGGTATTTGTGATGGGCTATGGTGGAATAGGTAGCTTGACAAATGGAGATATAGCCTCTTGGGTATTTTATATACCGTGTTGGGTAAGCCAGTAAAACCAATGTCTATGGATATTGATGCACAAAGCTCTCCTCCAGCACCCTAAGTTCGCCAGCTAAATGTTGAGGTAGGTTAGTGCAGGAGTAGGACGCTCGCACAAGGTAAATTGACACAGAGAGACACTCTTATATTCCTCACTTTGCATTAGTTCTGGCAGAACAAACAGGTACTTTAAGAACAATCACTCAGCGTCTGTCACCCCACCATCAAAACTGAAACACAAATGTCAGATCGACCACCACCCACCTCGCTCTGTCTCGCGCACTGCACAGACAACACTGGACAACACGACCGACGACCAGCGATATAAACGATACACCGCTTGCCACTTCAGCTTGTTAGAAGCCTTCTACTGAGCTATACTGGTACGAGGGCCAGTAGGATTTGAGGTTATTTTTATTCCACCCGTTTCGGTAGAAAAGCAACTGTTCTTCTCTACTAGAGGTTCTAACCTAACTGAAATTAAATTATACAACAAAGATGAAAGATGATCGTAAACAAAACAAAACCTACTAGCGACATCTAGGAAAAGTGAGTGTGGCTTACCTTCCTATACGTCTACTAGAGGACAGTATGAGTTACATATTTCCCATATTTCCTTCAGGCACACCGGGCACACCCAAGGCGATGAATGATATACCGTACTGTTTATAGCACTGGGCCCAGAGGTGAAACTTTTTGAAAATCATTGGGGTTGTACCATGGATGAGCTACACCTGGATCGGCAAGAGCTCGATGTTGGAGACCACCGCTAGGTGGCGGTAGTGACCAGAGTATATATATCTAATATATGTTATGTATATATGTTATAGAGCCTTGATATATATCGTAGTGACCACTGCTAAGGACGTTGGCCGGCCGCGACGTTCAAAAGTGCGGGTCAGCGTTGGTTTCGGGATCAAGTGTGTGTGTTTTTGGGGAATCACAGCTTTCGGAGTGATGTTGGACGATTCTTGGATGATGTCAGGACAGTGGCAAGTGTTGAGATTGGCCGTGAATTTTTTGGATCGGTTCGTGAGGTCCTAATTTTTATATTATACCCGTTTGAAAAAGTGGCGGCAGAAATCACGGCGCCATAAATTTAATTGTCTATATAATGGTAAATTTTGTGGTTGTTAAAACTGTAAAATTTTGTAATTATTTGCGCATATTATGTTAAATTGTATGTATCACTTCAATTCTGCTTTAATTTTTCCTATTTAGCTTATTTTGCTTTGGCTTTCTAGCAGTTATCGTATTTTTTTCTTGTAGGCCAGGCGTTGCAGTTATACTTTGGTGAAGCAAATCATTGAGTTTTTGTTCAGCTACTAAGGAATATGAATTATGCATGAATGTGATCATTTGGGTTTATGGGTGTTGCCTTTCCGTTCAAATATTACGTGTTTCTTCAAAGTGTCAAGGTCCGAAGCTTTGATGAAAATGCTTTGTTATCCTTGCCTTTGTCCTCTTATGGTGCTGTTCTGAATGCATTTTATATCATCATTGCATGACTTGAAGCTACAATATATCTTGGGATTCTGAACTGCGTTAATAAGAGTTTAACCCATTCACCCTATCAGCCTACTGTTTCCATACCTTTTCTTTTCCATAGGTGTGATGGAGTTTCCAGGTTGGTACGAAGGAGGCCAAGAACACAATGGCGGTCAGCTGGGTGTTGGGGCTCCTGTAACTGCTCAGTCTAACAAGGCATTGACCCAGATGTCAGTTTTCACCGCTTCTCAAGGATCTGAAAGGTAAGATATTATTTATGAGTATTTGTATTGTACAGACTTTACTTGATTTGGTAGAAGTTTGATTTCAGGACAATGTCGTCAAATCTCATCACATTTCATGCTATTAGAATGCGACATTTACTTGACACATGTTTTTATTTTGTATTAGATGATAAGTGCTGACAGATGTGTGATAACAGCATTTTACTCTATGTATATTTATGTGCTATAAGAATGTTAACAAATTGTTTTTTCACCATTTTTCACTACACAAATATTGGTGTCTAATGAATATTGTAAACATGTGTGGTATTAATGTATCTGATGCTATGTTATGCACATCAACGTTTTGTCATAATCTGTTGAATGTCAAAATTAGTTCAATTGAATGTGGAGTTGCTCAGGAAATCACAATACTCAATATCTATTGATCACTGTTGCTTGAGTTAACATCGGTTGATGAACATGGCAGCTGTGTCTGATTAAAAATAATCTCTAATTTGTGTATTTTTTGGCCCCCCGTTGACCCCTTTTTAATATTTATGCATTTTTTTAAAAGAAATGTAGATCATGTTGAGGGGAATCGATCACTGTTTGATTTTTGAAAATCAGACGATTAGATCTTGAGATCTCCGGGGGCAAAAATGCCCCCCTGCCGCTAATAGGGGTAGCCGGGAACCTGCCACTAATAGGGTTAAAGCATTGTAATTATGTTCGTTTTTGCCGAGAATCAGCGCTCTCTTCAGCTCCTTGTTTATTACCTGTGTCTGTGAGGGGGAAGTAGTAATAGTAGCTTTTTGCAAGGTATATCAAACTTACAATGTTCGTTTTGTGTGGCTGACGATTTTTTGTGTGTGTGTGTCGCCAGGTCTGCTTGGAGAGGAGATACTGGCCACCGCCGAAGGCCTACTGCGTCTCAACAACTGCTTCGACGTCCTCAACGGCAGCTGTGCTGTCTGACGTCCTGCGGAATCGGAGAGAGCGTTTCTCTATGCAGAGGAACGAGCACATCGGCTACTATTGAGACCGGGACTGCTGCCTCGTGTGTAAACGAACGCAGCGTCACCGTACGCGTGCGAGCTTGCAGTCTGTACCATCAACTGCCGTCCTCCAGTTGTCATAGGAAATCTAAGTTCTTTTGACCAGGAGGCTTCAACCATGCTGGTCTGGAATAACTTCTTCGCATCATTCGGCAAGTTGTTAATTCAGATTGACAACTCAAACCGTCCGACCCATTTCGTGTAAAGGGTTTCGGAAAACGCCGTGAACAGGTGTATACGGCGTCCGAACACGGCAAACTGTGAACAACGCGGACAGGCTGTTTCGCGGCGCTGTGGAAGATCTGTGTCGGCAGAACCAGTTCGTTCCCTAGCCACCTGTGGTCGGTGCAGCTCAAGAGGCCTCATGCACCGGTGATGGATGTGCCGGTGGATTAAATCACCGTAGAACGTCCTCGCATAATCGGGGCTAACTTGGTTGCTCAAGAGTGGGCCGGATCACACGTGCTCCATGTGTAACGCTGCGCTGTGCACGGGATGCGCACCGTCAAGGACAGGAAGCACTCTTCGGCACTGAAAAGCACTAACTGGCCTCGCGTAGTCACGATCGTGGGCAGGCTCCTCAAAGTTCCCCTCGTACAACTCTTAATCGGCCTGTGATGACTGCTGCGATTTTTGAATATATACATACGCACTGGCACAGGTGGCTATGCCTATTTACGGCTGGGGATGCTTTCGCTGTGTCTGATGGAGTGCATCGCCAGTGCTCCACAGTACGTCATTCTCTGCATGTGTCTATGGTCGTAAGAGCCTGCCTCCGTTCAATTATGATGGAAACGTTCGGTTTTCCGCATGCACTGCTACGGTCGCTGCTGCCGAGCCATTGACGGCAGCAGCTGGCTCGTGTGTCAACTAGGCTGATACAGAAAGCTGGTGAAGCTGTCAGTCACTGGTTTTAGGATAGTGGTGTTCACACACTGCGGGTTCCCGGCTATCTTATGTCTCATTGGTCGGTTCTGACCCCTCCCCCTTGGGGCGCGTTTTTGTACCACCGTTGTGTCTTAGATTCAAACGCGTTCATTGTCGGATCTCGTCTTTCAATACTTAGTCTAGGATGCCCTTATTTGTTAGTTCAGAATCATTTTCATTTCTTGCCGAATATGTAAAAAAGGAATTTATATCTTATTACGTCTTATCCTGTACATATAGTTTAGTTTTTATGGGCATTTATATTCCATGTGCATGTGTTGTGTCTTATGCGCTTTTCGTTGTTCAGTGTGTATAGCGCAGTGGTCGGCTCGATGATAAGCGAAACGGTTATGGCGGCGGTTTATGCTGTCTTAAGTCAGACTATATATCATGCATATATGCTAGAAAGGTTTATTCCACTGCACAACATGCATGTGCCTGTTGTTAAGCGGAACACGAGGGCATGCAGTTTCCACATTTCCATGTACAGTCTGAATAATATATTGAACTGGTTGGCTTCCCGGCAGCCTGTGTTTTATGTGCTGCTGATGGCGGTCCCGGTCTGTTCCTTGCAGGGACAATTTGTCGATGATGGCTAGGTTGCAGGTGACGGGTGGTCTCCCATAACAATAGATGGCGCACGGACTTGCCAATCCAGGGGTAGTTCATCCATGGTTGTACTTAGTAGTTGAGAGTCCATTTCTACTACATCTCGTCATAGACGTGGTGTTAAATTCCAAAATTATTGGGGTTGTAGCTACAACCAAGATTACTTTACTAATACACCCCCTTTGCATTAAAGTTACACCCATGACTGCAAGGCCCAAAAGGCGCCAAGGCCATAGACACTCAAAGGCGCAACAGGGGGAGGGTTCACACGGGCCCGTGACCCCTTATGAAATGTGGGGCCCCGGCCCCTCTGAGACGGTCCCTCTGAAGCGGCCTCGTGGGGCCCCTCATTAGGCGGCCTCGTGCCCCCCCCCCCCTGAGGCGGCCTCGATCGCGACTGTTCTTCTCTACTGGAGATTCTAACCTAACTAAAATTAACCACACACCAGTGGGGCGCGGTTAAGCGTGCCAGTATTGACCTTCAGCAGGGTTTTGGACCACTTCTGAATCCGTAAGTCGCTAACTTCACGGACGTCGTGAACAAAGTCTGAGAAAAAGTATAGCCAAATTACCTGTTACTCATGTTGTGTCGATAGCATGTCCATGTGTAAACATGGTGTGAGCTATCTATCGCTCCTCGACATATAATGATAGCTGCATCACTTCAACTATCATGTTGACAAGGAGAAGCTTGTTCGGCTTGATATCTCGGGTAGATGCCGATGAATTTATTGCCTTAGGTGGATCATTATATGAAGCATGAATCTTCAGAGTGCCGCGCATCTAGATTGATAGCGATTAGCAACCAGGGTATATTTATAGGATTAACGACTATCTTGTATGCTGAGTACCAGGGGCGCAGCCAGGGGGGGGGGGGCATTTGGGCAAATGCCCCCCCCCCCGTCGCGGCTCAGAGGGGCCCTCTGCCGGTCTGAAGGGGCCTTCAGTCAGCATAAGGGGCCCTCTGTCTGTCGGTCTAAGGGGCCCTCCTCTGTCGGTCTGAGGGCCCTCTGTCAGTTTGAGGGGCCCTCTGTCGGTCTGAGGGGGCCCTCTGTCGGTTTGAGGGGGTCCTCTGTCAATTTAATGGGGTCTTATATATAGGCCTCTGTTGGTTTGAGGGGGCCCTCTGTCGTCCTGAGGGGGCCCTCAATAGGCCTGAGCGGGCCCTCAGTCGGCTTGAGGGGCCCTCTGTCGGCCTGAGCAGCCGTCAGTCGGCAGCAAGAAGGGGCACTCTCTCGACCTCAGCCCTCAGGGGACCTCTGGTGGCTTGTGGGGCCCTCGGCCAGGTTGAGGTGACTTTTGTCAGGCCTGGCCTGAGGAGACCCTCTGTTTGTCCAAGTGGTTTTATAAGGGCCCCCGGTTGGCCTGAAGGGGCCCTCATCGACTTAAGCGGTCCTCTGTCGGTCTGAGAGAGTCCTTGACCAAATTAAGGAGGCNTTTGCGCCGATTTTGGGTGGTTTGGGGGGCATGGCCCCTTTGCCCCCCCCCCCTGGATCCGCCCTTGCTCCTAGGTCACGGAAATCGTCACCATAGAGGATTATTGGTATAAGCGATTAACACCCTCGTCGTGGTTCAACGACCACGTATCAACCTCGACTCGGATCACGTCCAGAATAGCGATCAGAAGACCTCAAAATTAGAAAACAATAAATGCAAATATAAAGGCCTGTTCCTAGACCAGTTTTGGCTCCTGAATAAATAAAAGGTATTTTTTTATTCGTATCTGTTAAAAAAGTAAAAAAGTGAATTAAAAAATTACGTCATTAGGTTGTAACACTTAGGAAGCCATCACTCAGTCAAAAATAGAGATATTGCTTTTTTATTGTTTATAATGAGTTCTCTCACATGTATTCTGGTTTTTCAATTACCTTAGAAAGTTTTTATTTTGTTGCGATTAAAAAAAAAATACAAAAAAACGAGGGATCAAAAATACAAAAAATGAATTGCCTTAATAGCGAAAATGTTACTTTACGTATGGTTTGTTTTCTGTTTGCAATTTTCTACAAAACTCTATTTTCTAAGATTTTTCAAACATTTATCGTTTTTTACGAACATGACGTCATCAAAATGTCATTATCTCCTAATCTAATTGACCAATTTCAACACAATATCGACAAGATGCGTATAATTGCTGTAAACTCAGCTGATGAAAATTCCAGAAAGATGCGCAGCATGTGTAAAAAGTTATTAAATACAAATATCGGGGGAGGGGCTGTCAGGCCCCTCCCCGTAGGGCGAGGGTTAAATCACCGAAAAATGACACATTTCCGTTTATAAAAGAAGATCTAAGCAACTTTTACTAAGAAAAGTTTGATATCAATGCAAAAGCAAGTGAAATCCATGTCCGTAAATTTGGTGACATATTACGCGACTTATTCAGCGACGACCTGCAATTTCTTTAAAAATGGCATAACTGACCCATAAGAACACTAGGACCACAAACCTGGTGTTTATTTGTCTATAGAACGCCCCCTTCGAGGTCAAGCTCAAGGTCAAAGGAATGGGAACAGCAAAAGTGTCAAAAGTTACCGCTCGATTTTCGTTATTTTTAGCTCAAATGTAGCTTAAGTCACGGGAGCTCAGGCTGCGCATCTAAAATCAGCAAAAAACGGTCTAACTTCTAAGTCAAGGTCAAAGATCGGGGAAGGGAAAAAGTTTCTAAGGTTTCCACTCGATTTTCTTCGTTTTTGGCTTACAGGGCAAAGGTCAAATATAGCTCAGGGCAGGGTAAAAAAATCATCAAAAATCAGCTCAGTTTTTGTACCTTGCCCTGTGATACATTTAGAGCCTAAAATAAAGAATATCGAGCGGTGATTTTTGGCTCTATTGCTGTTCCTTTTTCACACTAATTTTTACCTTGAAGTTGAACCTTGATTTTGCTGTTTGTCTACATGCGATTATCATTGCCTTGCATTTTTTTTCTGATTTTCAAGGTACAGCCAGACCTTGCCCTGAGCTACATTTGAGCCAAAGATAAGCAAATATCAGATTCCGTTTGCTTATGCATTAACCCTCGACCAACTGGGCCTCTGCATTTCCTTCGCCCGACTGGTGGGGTTGTTTGAACACCCCCCCCCCCTCTAGCTCGGCTCCTATGGCACTTAGACCAAAACAAAAACACTGTTCGAACCGTAAGGCGTTATCAAAAATTATTTCGAAACTATTTTATACTTTTTTTGCCTCCGTCAAAACTCAGGTCACCAGAGGTCATCGAAGGTCAAATTTTCTAGTTTTATGACATCGCTCCAGAAACCCCCAAATATTTCGGAAACTATGCTATCTAGAAACAAACGTTCATAAAAAATCGCTAGCCATTTAAATTTTCAATCGCACCCAGGTTCTCAAAATTGACCTCAGGTCAATAGTTTAGGCTCTAGAGGTCATTAAAGTCAAAATGCTGAATTTTGGAAAACATACTTTCGGAAATAACTTCCTTACCTAACAAAGATAACGCAATATTGTTTACAGCTATCGTGTTGTCTCGTCAAGCGCTTTGAGAAAATATGTCCAATGTGGATCATGTAAGGTCAACTTAAACAAATACCTCAGGCAAGGTCAAGTGGTAACCAAGTAGGTTCATGCTCAATTTCAGGAGATGGGTCTTGACAAAAAACCCATTGGTCGAAAAATCACTTCTCTTATCTTCATTATGTTTAGAGTTATGACGAAAAGTGTTTGGTGACCTTCGGATGACCTCGATGAACCCAGTAATTTACCGCCCTGAGCAAACCTGCACTTGATTCATACAAATATCCTATTATAACATTGTCCAGAAGAAATGGACTGATATCGTCGAAAAAATAAAGCATTTTAATATTTCTCCATTGACTTTATTGGGGAGGTCAAAAATTGACCCTACCTCAGGACCCGATATAAAAAATCGATATTACACATTTGTATATACTGATGACATGAATGTAATCCTAAAAGTTCGATATCGATCCGTTAGAACTGTGGACATGGACGAACGGGCAAAATTTTTTTTAGGTGGGGTCACTTGACCTGACCTGGTGACCTGACCTAACCCGATACGAAACTTGAATTTTCGCAAAATGTGCGGAAAGAATCAATGATAAGTTATGCCAAATTTGGCTTCGCTACGCGCCGCCGTTTTTTCGTTACCTTGATAAAACAGGAGGGGGTTGTTCAAACACACATCCCCAGTGGGGCGAAGGTTAATAGGTGATATAAAACCAAAACCGGTGACGGATGTGCCGGTGGATACAATCACCGAGAACGTCCTCGCATACATCGGCGGCTATTTAGTTGCCAAGAGTGAGGCGGATCTCACGTGCTTCATGTCAGTGGCGAATCCAAGGATCTCATCGGCCAGGGGCCTTCAGGCCCGAGGGCGGCATATTTTCTCGGTGACGGGGGCGGCATGGTCCATTTTTGAGTCATTTTTGGCTTCAGAGGGGCGGCATTTTGCTTCGGGGGCGGGCATTTTTCTTCCGAGGGCGGTATATTGTGCCTCTGATATACATCAATTTTTGCCCTTAGAAGGCGGATGATGCCAGCGATGGATTTGCAGGCGCCTTCGCGCCTGCAAATTCTACCAGGCACCGAAGCGCCCCGGGCGCAATTCGGCGCCCGGGGGCGGCACTTTTCTATGGGCAGGGGCTTCAAAGCCCCTACGGCCCCCCCCCCTGGAATCCGCCACTGCTTTTCAATGTGTACGCTGCCGCCGTGCGCGTGTCGGGTTCGGGTATCGTTTCTGGGCGGCCCACTCCAGCCACCCTAATTGCCTGGCAAACACTTGAACTGTGTCGTCACCACTTCTACAGCGAGCCGGCTTTAACATGTTGGCCTATGGGAAAACGGGTGATATTCGGGTCACAATTTCAAACATTTTTATAATAATTCGTTCAGAAGATGATCCACAAATGTGATGCCTAAGGCCTCGCCTTTTCATATCTTAGGTCGTTTTGGCAAAATTTGGTCAAATTTTTGCTCAAGAAATTGTTTTATTTTATTAAACCCGGCACGCCTTCCAATAGGGATCACTTTCAGCTCATCTGACGGTATTAGGCGTCAGATTTCGCTTTAATTGACAATTGCGCCAATACCGCTAAATCAGCGCGCACCGAGGAAGCGAAGTGCCATGCAGGCTTGTGTTACATGGCAACACCCGTGACTCAACTAATCCATACATCTGGCAATATGGGTGGTTTCTTCGTATGAACATAATGTTGAAATATTAAATGTCTGTTTCACTTTGTTTTAACAGGAATTCAACCAAATGGATATTTCGTTTTGTAATTATTTCGCTCTTACGAAATTCAGTACACCATTATTGTTAAGTTTTCGTAAAAATATAATTGAATTTATTTTGTAGCGCTAAGAGTATGCTAAAAATATGTGGTATAAAACCTAGAATCTAGTGTAGAGCTGGTAGTGGTGACGTAGGAAGAGACAACTTTTTTTGTTTTTTTTTTTTTGTTTTTTTTTTCCATACCGGGTCAGCTTGCCCTGCCATATTCCCGGAGACTTAATGGTGCCGGGGAGGGGCGAGGGGCCCGGGGTTGACACCCTGGGGATTCCTCTCTCGGAGCCTAGGGATTTGATCCGGGCACGCTACCTCCCGGAACCGGCACCACCGGGAATTGAACCCGGGGCCTGCTCCGTGGAAGTCCGAAGAAATACCACGGAGCTAAACGAGACAACCTGTTGTTCTATAGCCTTGGCCAAACTCGCCGGCGCAGCGGCCGGCGCAGCGGCACAGCCTACCTCGCAGGGGAGCCTGCCCCGCCGTGCGGCGCGCCCGCTGATTGGTGGACGGCGGTCAGCCACCTGACCGCCAGGCGATGTTCGGTCAGGGGCGCGGAGGCAGGGCAGACTGGGCCGAGCACTCGTGGGGTCTGGGCGTCGGACGAATTGCAGTAGCAGGGTCGGTTGTTGAGCCGACTCTTTGGTACTACAATTCGACCCGACAGTTATGCGAAACGTGGTCTTTTCTGCTGCAGTATATGTGTCGTAAGAGCCGCCTCCGTCAAATGATGGAGACGTTTGTCCGCATGTAGCAACACGCGCGCTGCCAAGCCATGACGGCAGCAGCTGGCTTCGGTGCCGACAGGCTTAACAGAAAGCTGGTGAAGCTGTCGGCACCGGTTTAGGATGTGGTATGACACACTGCGGTTCACAGCTACTGTAGTCATGGTCGGTGCCTGCCCCCGTTGAGGCGCGTTGTGTACTTTTCTCCACCGTCGCGCTCTATATATATATATATTATATAAACGCGTTCATTGTCGGACTCGACGCCTTTCATACTTAGCTTAGGATGCCATCATTGTCTAGTCATGAATCATGCTTCATTTCTGCTGAACATGTTGTACAAAACTGAATTTATCTATAAACACGCTACTCTGTGTATATGATGTGTGTTGTGGTATATTATATCAGTACAAGTGTTGGGTCTGATGTGATTTGTGTTGTTTAGTGTGATGGCGCAGTCAGTGGCGGCTCGATGATAATCGAAACAGTTATGGCAGCGGTTATGCTGGCTTAGCAGACTAATTATCATCTCAATCATGCCAGAAAGGCTTGATTTAACGCACAAATGCGCTTAACGACAGGCAAAAATGTTCATGTCGTTAAACGGAACGCACGAGGTCATACAGTCCCAAATTCAGTGGCGGATCCAGAGAAGGGGGCCAGGGGGCCATGGCCCCCCTTGGGCCTCGAACTTGAGGGGGACCCTGGCCGCCCAAGGGGCACTCTGGCCGTTTGAGGGGACACTCTCACAGCCTGAGGCCGAGGCGGGCCCTCTTGCCGCCTGAGGCACCAAACTCTGGCCATCTTTTTGGGGACACTCTGGCCGCCTGAGGGGGCACTTCGTCGCCGGAGGGGCAACCCTGGCCGCCTGAGGGCACTTTGGCCGCCTGAGGGGGTACCCTGAACCGCCTGAAGGGGACATCTATGGCCTCCTGAGAAAGCACTCTGGCCGTCTTGAGGGGGCACTTCTGGCCGTCCGAGGGGCACTACTGGCCGCCTGAGGGGGCACTCTGGTCGCGCTGAGGGGGCACTCTGGCCGCCTGAAGGGGGCCTTTGCCGCCTGAGGGGTCATTGGGCCGCCTGAGAGGGTACTTTTGCCGCCTAAAGGGCCACTATGGCCGCCTGAGGGGCACTCTAGCCGCCTGAGGGGGACACTCTGCTGGCCGGCTGAGGGGGGGGGGGCTGTGTTGACCTGAGGGGACCACAACATTTTGCAAAAAAAATGAAATAGGGGCACCCTCAAAATAAGTGGACCAAATCCGTCGCTCGTTCCCTCTCACATTCTCTCTGCGGCTGAGATTGCGCCTCGCCTGAGTCTGGGCCTGATCAGATCGAGCGTCTCGCGCTGACACCCACTGACTGTCTGTTCCCGCTGACTGACTGCCACTGACTGACTGCCCTGACTGACTGCCGCCTCGCTGGCAGTAACTCTGCGGCGTGCCGCGTGCCGTACTCTGTGCCGGGCCCGACAGGTGCGCCTGACACCCCACTGACTGTCCTGTTTCCGCGCCTCGACTGCAGTAGTCTGCGGCGGCCGCGTGCCGTCTCTGTGCCCGGGCCCGACAGGTGCGCTGACTGCCACTGACTGACTGTTACCGCCGCCCTCGACTGGCAGTAGTCTGCGGCGGCCGCGTGCCGTCTCTGTGCCCGGGCCCGACAGGTGCGCTGACACCCACTGGCTGTCTGTTCCCGCCGCCCTCGACTGGCAGTAGTCTGCGGCGGCCGCGTGCCGTCTCTGTGCCCGGGCCCGACAGGTGCGCTGACACCACGACTGTCTGTACGCCGCCGTCGACTGGCAGTAAGTCTGCGGCGGCCGCGTGCCCGTCCCTGTGCCCGGGCGACGAGGTGTCCGGCTACTGAGGAGGTACACTACGGATCGGCGCCACCCGGCCGGCCGGCCGGCCCGCCTTGGTCGACCATCAGCTCGAAGTGTACCGAGCCGCGGCGCATCTTGCGGTCGTGGATGATGTTCCTCGCTCAGGCCTTGCATTCGATGTTGATCAGAACACCAGACTTGACATCGGCGAACTCGACGGCCACCAGCGGGCTCTGGTAGCCCTGCACGTTGGTGAACGGGTAGTAAAAGGTGGGGAATCCCGGGTGTGGGTAGTAGTTGACCAGGCCGATGTTCTCGATGTCTGCCGGGTTCTCGCCCTCGCACGAGATCTAGACGTTCTGCTTCGTGTGATGTTCTGGTCCCCTGGCTTGGCAAAGTCCTTGGCGATAATATCCTGGACTGAATCGGGCAGGTCCGCTGGCAAGTCATAGTTATAGTCATAGTCTTTTATTGAGGTCTCCAGTGTATGGCTTTTCAGCCCTTGCGTCAATGACATTTCATGTAACCTACTCATGTAAAATCCCTGTAATCATTAAGTAGAATGATTAACTAAGTAAAAACACTACACCCAGATGCCACACATAGAAACACCGCACAAGTTACAATCGCTAAATAACATTTAAAACACGATGAGCCAATGACAATTAAAATAAAACTAGATGTACAATAAGACGAACATACCTAACTACTCTTAAACACCGCGCGGCGTAGGGGGGGGGGGTAAATATTTACCCCCCACCTCCCGTAATTCCGCAATAACTTAAAACGGTAACAGTAACGACGTCAAAAGTTTCAGTACCTTATCCAGCATCAAAATTGACGTCTCCTCAAAAAAAAATCACGACAAAGTTCAGAATTGGAGATAATGACGTTTTGATGACGTCATGTCATGCCATTTTTTTGGTGAATACGATAAATGTTTGATGGCATCGTAGAACATAGCTTTAAAGCAATCGCAAACGCAAAACTGGATAACTAAAGAAGAATTTAATTCTCTAAAAAGAGGCAATTTCGGATTTCAAAAAATTTGTTTTTTTTTTACCCCCCCAAAAAAATCAGAATTAAAAAAAATCAAGGGTATCTAAAAAAAAACCGGAATATATTATATGAGAACCAAGTTGTAATGAATACCCAGACCAAATGTCAAAGTAATAGCTTTATTTTCAGTGACTGTTGCTCTCCAAGCAATAAATAGTTTGATGACGTCATTTTTTCAAATAACGTTTTGGGGATTTTTTGACCTGATACATATATATAAATGTCATTTTTGTGTTAAATGAGACAAAACAACCTAGAAACATGCATGGTTTATTCATATTAAGTCAGTTTTTAGTTTGACCTTTAGAGGAACCTGATGGGGAGCCTTTGAAGGGTCAGTTGTAAAAATGACTGTTTTCTAATCGATTCTTACGTGCAAAATAACCCTAAACCATGTTCAGAAGACAGAAAGGCTTTCTTTGACCTCTTCGTGACAGTGACCTTTTGTGACCTGACCTTGACCTTTGACATTTGCAGCAATGTCATTTTACTTAATGCAATAGATGTATTACACCTTTGAGAGCTTTATGTGCATTGAGCAGTCCTTAATCAAAGGAGTTTAATTGAAAGTATGAACCATTAACTCAATTAACTCGAACTTTCCATAATGACCTGACCCGTGACCTTACCATTTGACCTAATTGAAAAATTTCGGGTATGCATTCGATTCGTTTCATTGAGAGCTTTCCTATCACCGCCCTGCGCGTCTCGCTGGCGGTTATTGGTTTCGGAAGATAAAGAGGGGGGTAATATTTACCCCCCCTACGCCGCGCGTTCGCTAGAGACCCCTACGCCGCGCGGGTTAACTAGTAGATTTATGCGCACGTCCACGCCACCGCGGATCTATAGGGAAAGCTGCGCCTGGCTGCCTCAGTCCTGATTTCTGGCAGTTTCCACTGCCTGCCCTCAAGTTCCACGCCGTCTGCCTACTGGAAAACCAAATGACACGGGAGTCAGACATGCATGCAGAGTAGGTGGGGCTGGTGTCGGAGAGAAGCCGCTTCAACCATGGCCAGGTCTCGAGCCCTCGATCATCTCCTCGAACCTCGGCAGCCAGGGCCTGCAGGGTGGGGCTAATGCGATCTCGTGGTGTTGGCCCGAACATATGCGGGCTCCCAAAAGTTGATTATTTTTTAATTCGTCTTTTTTGAGTCACATTACACCCTCCCCATGCGGTCAGGCAATACTGAATGTGAAGGAAAACTAAGACCTGTACGAGAAGCTTTTTTGTCTCTCGCGGAATTGTGTGCCTTAATTTTGACAAACCGACGAGAACGCAATAGCACCACGCAAGTCCTTGACGTTGATGTAGAAATCGGGCTTCCAGTCATAGATCTTGTTCAGCTTGACGATGATGTAGCCGAAGCGGCGCTGCTTGGTACACTTGCCGCCCAGCTCGTCGATTTTGAACTCGCAGAACTGGTTGTCGTTGGCAGGCTTGTCGTAGTTGCAGGTGGTCAGCTGCGCTCCAGCGTTCGGGTCGACGAATCGGTAGGAGTCGGTGACGTTAGTGAGCTCCTTCACCCAGTGACCCTAGTTCTCAGCCTTGTCTCGGTTGAACCAGATGAACGTGCTCTCGATCGACTTGGACAGCGGCCGTGGCCAAAAGCCTAGCCCAGTTTTAGCAGTCCATTTGGGTTCTCGTAGGTCCAACGTTTGTAGAACTATCACCAGGCATAACGTCCAGAATGCTAACAGACACGCGTAGAATATAACGCAGAAGATGCCAATCTTCAGCCAACTAGAGCCAGTCCTGCCCAATAATGGGACATTCGCGGCGCAGACGCTAGTGTACATTGGGGGGCACGAAGCGAACGGCTCGCACACATTGGAGACATGGGAGAGGAGAGAGGGACGCTGGGTGGTGTTTGGGAGGGGAGATGGAGGAGGAACGGACGGGCACAACAGGGAGACGACAGCCCTGCGACAGTCCGGAAAGTGTAGCCGTGGAGACAGCACGCTAGATACGGTGGAGAGAATCGTTTTATTTTTTTTAATTGCGTTTCGAAGTTGCCGTTGGACCGACGTGCGTGGTGCGACGCCTGCTGAACGCGGCTGATTGATAGTGATACATGTTGGCGAGTACACGTACAGTGCGAGTAGAGACGTACAAGAGAGACTTAAGCGGTTCGGGGGAGCTGCACGGAGAGGATAATGACCGGTAAGGCAGTGTCGGTGGCCAATGGGAGCTGATGGCTTCACTGAACATGTCCTTCAGACTCGCCGCGCGGGTGAGTCACAGTTCGTATTTTGCCGCCGTATGCCACGCATGGTGCGGCTCACCGAAGTGTATCGTACCGAATAGTAACCGCATGGTGTTGGCGGTATGTCGTTTGGCAGATGATGCAGCAGCTGTGATGGCCGATGGTCTGGTGGTAGTTTTATTNGTGCGCCGCCAACTGGCCGCACCACGCGAACACGGCGCGGCGGGTCACTCGAGAAGGCGGCGCCGCGATGCCGTTATCGCGCGCCCACCGCAGCTCACCAGCTTCTCGCTGCACACGCAGACCAAGCATCCGTGCACCGTCCACTGCCCGCTGCGGCGGCTTACACACCAGGCCGAATTTGGCGAAATGCTCCACCACACAATCCGTCGCTGACGATAGCCTCGTCCACCAGTAGATCGTCTACGTACGGGAGAACCGCATCGCTCTATGTCTGGATCCTGGGACAGCACCGCGGCGGATGACGGCCTTCATGATCAGGGGAGCGACGTTTAGGCCGAACCGAGCCTGTGAGGCAGTAGCGCTGCCTCGACGATGAACGGTCTGAAACGGCCAACAGCCGTCGCCTGCCAGACGGAGCTGGAGATAACCGCTTGGCGCAGATCCAACAACGGCGATACGCCGTGCCATGGCGACGGCCACCGTCTCAGCTATTCTGCGCAACCGTCCGCGTCCCGCCGTGTGGCCGTGACAAAGCCGTTCAGTTCCCTGTAGTCCAGGACGGGTCGCACTTTTGCCTGGTTGTTTTGCCGCACCGCCATCAGTGGCACCAGCCCACGGGGCGGCCCGTCCGCCTGCTCGTCGTACGGGAGCAGCCAACCGTTTGTTATCCATGCGTCAATCTCACGATCGAATTCGTCACGCGCGGACGGAGCGACCGCGACTGGTGCCACTCCTTCGTCAGACAGTCCCGGTCCGGCTCCCGTTCGCCCACTTCCCGACGCGACGGTCCACTCGCGTCGATCCGCATCGAACCGTGCCGTGAAGTCAAGCCGGTGTCCGACCGCGGGTGGTTGGTGCGAGGCAGCTACCGCAGAAAGTGAACGTCGGACGGCCCCCGCACGCTGATGCCTCCTAACGCCGTGATGCCGGACATGCATGAGGATCAAATCTCACCCATCGGCCGTTCATCCACCACCAAGCCACCCGAGCTGCGCCTGCTGACCGCTTGAAAGTCCGCACATCAACGCTGAGCAACCCGGCACAGCAGAACTGGTCGGCCGCTCAGTCGTGATCACACTGATCCGGCGGAACGCCAACTCCGACAGCACCCTCACGTGCACAAGCGGTGTCCGTGGCAGCCTGTGTCTATCAAGTGGCGCTGCACTCCCGACCATCGACCGAGCACGGACATACACGGGCCAGGGCGCCGGGCCGTGTCCCACTGCGCGGGAGACGACAACCGGCACTGATACTCGCCGTCTCCCGAGAAGTTTTCCCGCCGTGTTGCGAGGACACGAAACGGAGAGGTGGGCCACATTCTCACGTTTCGTGTCCTCGAACACGGTCGGGAAACTTCTCGGAGACGGCGAATCAGTGCGGTGTCGTCTCCCGCGCAGTGACCGGCGGCGCCCTGCCCGTGATGTCCGTGCTGGTCGATGGTCGTGAGTGCAGCGCGCTGATAGACACAGGCTGCACGGACACGCTTGTGCACGTGAGGTGCTGTCGGCAGTGGCGTTCACGCCGGATCAGTGTGACCACGATGAGCGGCGACCAGTTCTGCTGTGCCGGGGTTGGCAGCGTTGATGTGCGGACTTCAACCGGTCAGCAGGCGCAGCTCGAGGTGCTGGTGGTGGATGAACGGCCGATGGGTGTAGATTTGATCCTCGGCATGTCCGGCATCACGGCGTTAGGAGGCATCAGCGTGCGGGGGCCGTCCGACGTTCACTTCTGCGGTGCTGCCTCGCGTGCTGCCTCGCACCAACCACCCGCGGTCGACACGGCTGACTTCACGGCACGCTTCGATGCGGATCGACGCGAGTGGACCGTCGCGTGGAAGTGGGCGAACGGAGCCGGACCGGACTGTCTGAGACGGAGTGGCAAGTACGCGTCGCTCCGTCCGCGCGTGACGAAATTCCGATCGTGAGAATTGACGCAATGATAACAAGGTTGGCTGCTCCCGTACGAACGAGCAGGCGGACGGCCGCCCCGTGGGCTGGTGCCACTTGATGGCGGTGCGCAAAAACACCAGCAAAGTGCGACCCGTCCTGGACTACAGGAGAACTGAACGGCTTTGTCACGGCGCACACGCGGACGCGGACGTTTGCGGCAGATCAGCTGAGACGGTGGCCGTCGCCATGGCACGCGTATCGCCGTTTGTTGATCTGCCGCAAGGCGTAATCTCCAGCTCCGTCTGGAGCGACGGCTGTGGCCTTTCAGACCGTCATCGTCCGAGGGCAGCGCTTACTGCCTCACGCAGGCTCGTTTCGGCCTAAACGTCGCTCCCCTGATCATGAAGGCCCGTCATCCGCGCGTTGCTGTCCCAGGATCCAAGACATAGAGCGTGCGGTTCTCCGTACGTAGAACGATCTAACTGGTGGAACGAGGCTATCGTCAGCGCGGTTGTGTGGTGGAAGCATTTCGCCAAAATCGGCCCTGGTGTGTAAGCCCCGCAGCGGGCAGTGGAGCGGTGCACGGATGCTTTGGTCCTGCGGTGCAGCGAGAAGCTGGTGAGCTGCGGTGGGCCGCCGCGATAACGGCATCGCGCGCCGCCTTCTCGAGTGACCCGCCGCGCCCGTGTTCGCGTGGTGGCGGCCAGTTCGGGCGGCGCACCCTGCCTGTCTGCGCTGCTGCGGCCCCGCCACGGCGTGGCTCAAGCGGCCGCGCCGAACGCGTCAACTCGTGGATGGGACGAACGACGCCCGACGACGCGGTCAACTGAGCAGCCCAGATCGTTCAAGTGGCGGGCCGTTTGTCGGAGGCTGACCCGGCTCGCGGGCCGTGGTGCTTCTCCGTCGACCGGTTCATCATCTGGGCCGACCGCCAGCTCGATCGCCTCAGGCGTCGTCGTCGAACCCGGATGACGGCATCGTGGAGACGCTTGTTGGTTGCGCAGTGATGATCCGACGCGCTTCAATAAAACATGGCCGAACTGGGACGCCGCTGTCCGTGGCATCAACATGGCGATGCCTGGGGTGGTGAGGATCATTGACCTCCGTCGGAACTCCCGCCACTGTGCACAAGTGGGTTTGATGAAACGCCCTCAGTGGTCGAGCGCCGCCTGGCGAAACAAAGGCCGCAGCTGAGGATGCTGATCAATGCGCCGGGTGGAACATCATCCGACAGCTGGTGGATGAGCTGCAGCTGACGCTGACCGTCACGCTGGTGAGGTCAGCGGAGAATCGCGCGGACGCCCCTGAACGCGTGTCCCTAAAGGAGTGGCTGCGTGGTGGGAGTGCAGACGTCGGTGCACCAGCTGATCGCGTGGTGCGTGAAGAGACCGCGGACGCGCGTGCACCAGCTGAGTGTGCAGCCAGTGGTAAAAGCGCGCGCAGTGTGGTTGAGAGCCGGGAGACGGGTGACAAACGTGCGGACACCCGTGGCTTAGTGGCTGGTGCAGCGGCCCGAGACGAGCATGACAGTACCAGTGCGACTGAGATGGAAGTGATACCGCTGCGGCGATTGCGGAAGTGCACGCGCAGGCCGGCCATCCTGGAATCCGCCGGACTCTGTATTTTGCGCGTCGCGATGTCTCTAGGAGCATTTCGCGCTCCGAGGCGCAGAACGTTGTGAGAAGGTGTGACGTGTGCTGTTCCATCGACCCGGCCCCGGTACGGTGGGACCATGGGTCGCTTGATGTGGCCGGGACGTGGGAGCGGCTGGCGATCGACATTACGCACTACGAGGGTCGATGTACTCTTACTCTCAATCGACCTGTGGACCGTCGCGGTTCAGCCTGTGGGAATGTTACGTCGGCCTGACGCGGACACAAGTCGTCGGCCCATTTAGAGGACATGTTTGCGAGCCCGCGGGGGCCGCCGCTAAGAGCTGCTAGGGACATGAACACCGTCTTCCGCAGCCGGCGATTCGCCGCGTCGCTGCGAAGTGGGGGACCAGAGCTGCGATTTCGAAAGGCAGTGGTACGACCGGTGGCAACCGGAATCGTAAGAACGCAGTCCACAGGACCATCAAGGGTGATCGCCGCCCGGAAACGCTGCTCGATTCGGAGGCTCTGTAAACAAAACCTCTACAACGTGACGCCCCGTGACGGGAATGCAAGAGCGCGAAGCGCCCTGGGCGCAGTGTACCGTTATCCTGTGCGCGACTGCGGTGCGACCGGCCGCCGACCAGCCGGTGGCCACGGCGTGCTGCGGCCGAGCGGACATTCGCAGCGCCCGGTGCTGCGGTGGCCTACGCAGTGGGGTGACCAATGTCTGGGTGAGGCGGCGGGGGGTTACGGTGTCAACGGAGGTCGTCTGCGGAGGGGCGTGGTGACCGGCACCGTATCCCCGCAGGTATGTAGAAGTGAGGACGGAAATGCCGTGG
The DNA here is from genome assembly GCA_014673585.1 of Semibalanus balanoides. Classification (NCBI taxonomy): domain Eukaryota; kingdom Metazoa; phylum Arthropoda; class Thecostraca; order Balanomorpha; family Balanidae; genus Semibalanus; species Semibalanus balanoides. The sequence continues at coordinate 74,356 of VOPJ01006158.1, forward strand.
CACGTGCGGTGCTGCGAACGGCGCCACGACGGGGTGGCGGTCGACAGTGGTTTTGGGTCGCGGGCTGCCGGACGGACGATGACGCGCGCCACATGTTTGTCCAAGTGAAGCTCTGTTAAACATGTCGATGCGCCGATGAGGATGATGATGAGTGTGATGTGATGAGTGAGGAACCGTCAGTACATGGTCACGCCACAGCGACGGAAGGTGGCCGTGACCGCCCGACCACCCCAACGTCTGATTTGCCGGAGAATGAAGATTAGGTTTAAGCTAGTTGTGTTGATTTAATTGTTCCTCATATATGTGTGTCTAATGATTTTTGAATATCATGGGTTTAGGTGTGACGAGAATTCGATAGATGTTCGGGGCGAGTGGAATTTTCCGACGATTGGAATGTGACTTCTCCCGGCGGCCGCCGGTGCGGCGTGGGGCAGCTGAGTGGCCGGGTTGCGCGAGCGTCCCGGCCACCGATTGGCTGCCGGCGCCGGCGGCCTGCGGAATGTTTGGTTGGGGTGCGTGCGCGTGTTGCGTGGGGGAGTCCGGCAGTCGGCGGGCGAGTGGAGAGGGCGACGAGCCGGACTCGTCTTTCATACTTAGTCTAGGATGCCATTATTGTCTAGTCATGAATCATTATTCATTTCTGCTCAATATGTACAAAACGGAATTTATCTATAAACACGCTACTCTGTACATATAAAGTGTGTTGTGGGCATGATATCAGTGCATGTGTTGTGTCTTATGTGCTTTTCGTTGTTCAGTGTGTATAGCGCAGTGGCGGCTCGATGATAAGCGAACGGTTTATGGCGGCGGTTATGCTGGCTTAGCAGACTAATAACCATCGCAATAATTGCTACGAAAGGCTTCATTCAAACGCAAACAAATGCATGTGCCTGTTCGTTAAGCGGACAAACGAGGCCATGCATTCCACATTTCCCATGTACAGCTGAATATATGCACTGTTGGCCCCGGCAGCCTGTGTTTATGCTGCCTGAGGGCGCCCGGTCCTGTCTTAGCAGGGACAATTTTTTGCCGATAGATGGCAGGGCGACGGGTGGTCTCCCAATAACAATAGATGGCGCACGGACTGCCAATCCAGGGGTAGTTCATAAACCATGTAAAATACCGTACTACGCTTCAGCCAGTGTGACGTCACAGGCTACCAAACTTTTCAGGTCACTCGTCATGGCCCTTTTAATGATATATTTTAAAAAAGAGAATGATATTTTCTTTATATAGATTCTAAAATTACAATCAAAATGCTCTTCCTTGCTTTTTCATTTTTTTTTTTTCTCATTTTGTCGGCAAAATAATTTGTGCATGTAAACGCTTATTTTATTTCGTAGGCCTAAAACAAGTTTTCGGCTTTTCCTGATAGCTCTTCTCATTAATGCAAGCCAAAAGTGGAACCAATAAAAAATGCACCAGTTTACTTACCCACATGTTTTTTTTATGTCGAAAAAAACTATAAGCATTCCAACAATTCGAGGCTCAAATAATTACTATCTCTTTAAGCATTAGGCGAAGTCAGCTACTGCATAGCCTGTGAAGTTCACCAATGCAAGTAGCGGTTAAATGCTCTCTTGCTTCGCCAAATTAAGTTTGCCTTATTGCTAAAAGAAAGAAGGGAGTAGTTATGAAAAATATTATTTTTATTTTAAGAACTAGAAATATTTCTTCTTTTCGTTTGGTGTATTTTTCTCCACAACGTGCATCATACTCCATTGAGGCTCAAAGTGAATCTCAATATCTCTAAAGCATTAGCGCAGTCAAGCCTGCTCATAGCCTGTGATGTCACCAACTTAAGTACGGGTAAACGCTCTTCTTGCTTCGCCAAATTAAGTTTGGCCTTATTGCTAAGAAAGAATGTGGAGTAGTTATGCAAAATATTATTATTTTAAGAACTAAGAAATATTTTTCTTCGTTTTTGGTGTATTTTTCTCCACAACGTGGCATATACTCCATTGCCTTCACTTATCGCAACATTACATTTCAATATACGCTGCACGAATCAGTAGCGAGTAGCAGACAAAGCAAAGTACAAAGTTATATGGCAGCATGAACTTGGCAATGTCTACTAGCTTATAGGATCTTGTGTTAAAAGCTCATTGGCTTCCGAGTCCCTGCCTCGTTTGATGTCGAACATCACATTTCGTTAATCGCCCCACCTGTACTGAAGCCTAAAATCACTGTGAAACGCCCAAAAATGAGAAAATGGATGTTGCATGTGCCTATTTTGTAGCTAATTCTTAAAAAAAACACTTCACTTTTGCCTGTAAGACATTCTGTCTGAAAATGTTTATATTTCTAAGAGTTAGTATTTCTAATTCAGGTGAAAACGTTAAATATTTTACATTAAGACACATGATTAATGCTCACTTAGTGCTTGCAGGTCGAAACAGAGCAAAAAAAAGCAGATAGCTCATTTTGAATAGCATAGCTACCATATCTCTGGTTGGATATTTAAACTCTAGTACTAAAGTCGGTTTCTTTCTAGCTTTTAGTTTACTTCTAGCAGATTTAGCAGAAAACTAGATTCTTTAGTCAACCAGTTCCCACACATAATCAGCTGTTTTATTATCGGGCATTCATGCGCAGAGACGTCATTTGTTGACATCCTGGCGGTGTGGTAGGTTGCGCGAGTTTGGTTTGTGGGAGTTGGTGTCGTGGGTAAATTATTACGGTGAATTGGTTTATTACATTGTTTTTTAATTTAATTTTGAACAGTGGTTTGTTCGGTGAAGGCCCAGTGAAATGTGAGAAAGCAGAAGTTCGCTGCTGTTCTCCTCTCTGACTCAGGGGCTACCCTGCCTCTTACTCAACCCTTTGTGTTAAAGTTCAATTTAAGCAACAAAGGTTCAATTTTCGCTCCTGCTTAGCAAGGTGGGCCTCAGTGCCTTGTCAGCTACCAGCAGATCAGGTGAGGATTATTTCCTCATTGTCACTTTGACATACAATTGTGTACAGATTATGGGTCTTGGTCTGTACTGGTTCGGTTACTGTCACTGTGGCACTTCCAACCGTCTCTAACCTCCTCCCAAGTTCATCAAGTCATTCCTGTGGCTGCTCTGATCTTGTCCTAGCTCTTTGGAAACCTCCATACTCCTCCTCTGCCCAATCTTACCACAGCCCAATCTTACCAAGTGCCGTGAATGGCGTCAATGCGTCACTGCCATTTAGGAGCAAAATTAAATCCATGGATAGTATCAAAGAAAAAACGCTTAATATTTCGTGCATTTTAAGATAAATTCTGGGTGGCTTCAGTTAAAAGCTGTTTTTCTTTTAAACATCATGGACGGTGTTTAAAGCTGAAAAGCACTTAAAGCGGACACAATTCAGTTAGGCAAACTGCAGGGAGGTTATCTAAATATTGATCAATTGATATATATATATTAATTTATGATCATATTCGGGCATGTTTGCAGCCCCTCACTGAATTTGCTGTATGGCAGTTCTGGAGGAACTAAAGCACTCCACAGTTTCATAAATGACAGAATACATCTCAAGCTACCCCTCATCCACTGAAACAACTCTGAGAATTTTGTTTATGGTTTTTTATCATGGGAATGCCATAATCAAAATTTAGATTATAAGCACTACCCCAGGGTGGGAATTCTACTCTTTTTTGTTGGTGTAGGAGTACATATCTTCACAATGAAAGAGTACAAAAATAACCTGATGGTATTAAAAAAATATGTAATATTGATACATTATTGATGAGTCATGATGTACTACCAACCTAATTTCCCTAGTTAAAAAACAGGTTCTCTCTTTAAGAAACACATTGATAAATTTAACAATGAATATTCATGAGGAGAACAAAAAAAATACATTTTACCTGTCATAATTTTGGAGTACAACATTTGTTGGTGGTCTAAAAACCAACAAACATGAACTTTTCCTAGACTGCACTACCCTGGGCCCAATCTTACCAACCCTCCTTTTTGTGCAATCCCCCATCGCCCCACAAACAGCTGACTGGCAATTCCCTCCAAATTGCCCGTATATGGTTCTTGGATTGGATACTTGGGCATAGGATAAAGCATTGGAAAAAAACCAAGTATTTAGATACTTGCTTCTAGGATGTTGCGTACGTATAGCTGATTCATTCCCAATTTCTTGAATTGTGTCTGTTTTAAGTGCTCTTCAGCTTTATACGCCATGAATGATGCATAAAATATTAACAGCTTTTACCTGAGTGCCAGCTTTATCTAAAAAAATGCAATATTACAGGAAATATTCAGCGTTTTCCTATTATTTGATACTATCCATGGATTTAATTTTGCCGCTAGATGGCAGTGACGCATTGACGCCATTCACGGCACTTGGTAAGATTGGGCTGTGGTAAGATTGGGCCCTGGTGGTGCACCAGCTTTGGACCAATCTAATTTTAGATTACCTCATCAGCTGTTTATTCAAAATTTGGTTTACAAGAAAATGTTAAAATAAATATATATTTTCTAGAAAATATTGTTTAGGCATAAAAGAAGTGCATCAAAATCTTATTTTGAAAAATGGACAGCAAAATAAAGAAAATTGTCATGTTAATATTAAAAAAGTAATATACAAAACAACTTCAATGGTCAGGTCTTTTCATTTCAAGCTATATCTGCCAAAATGTATGTTTTTTACTCTGAAATGCTCTATGCAGATAAAAATGTACTTGCTCTTTCACTGGGGAAAAAAATGTTGTGATTTGAGTTTGACTGTTACTATATGCTTGCAACATCAAAACTCACTGGCTCACTAGCGGTCCTTGATGGCCATCTGCTGCAAAAAATCCTGGATTTAGTGCTAGCCAAAAATAAAATCCGGCTCAGATGCGTTCAATCATTGGAGATTGGAAGAGTGCATTTATGGTGCAGCTGATATACATTTAATAATATCAACAGATACCCATCCTAGGAAGCAAACAGCTGATACTTCCTCTCAACACCTCCAATTGTTCCTTTGGTGGCTCCTACACAGCTGCTCTGGGCTACTCCAAGCTGCTTCAAACTTCTCCGGAGATGCCACAGGAACATAACCTATGTTTCCTCTGGTCAGTCCAAAATTAAGTCAGGTGAAAGGGGCGCATTGACTAGAAGCAAGTCACTTTTAATACAATGTCATTGGAAACTGTATTGACTGGCTGTTGTCCATTGCATTTTTGTTTAAAACAAATCCTAGCTAGTGAGTGGTTGACTGGAGTAAGGATATGACTTTCATTCTTTCTACAATAACTGGCTCAAAGCATAGGTAGATGCATTAAGATTTCTTACAGTTGAAAAATGCAGTATATAGTGTAAACTACTGTCTACAGTTGACTACTGTAATGTTGGACATAACAAATATTTGACTTTTCATTCTGTTGGCACTTGGCAGTGTGCTGGTGCTTGAAGTTGCCTACACCATGAATAACATGAATATGATGTTATTTTGATGTATTCAACATTTATCTATTTATTTTTAACATTTTTATATTTATTTATTATTATGACTGACAGCTGTTCTCCACTGACCAAGGTTTGGTAGATATTATATAACCCTACGAATGAAATTGGAATCCCAGCATTAGAGTGAGGAGGAAAATGTTTTGCTTGTTCAATTACTCCTATTGGTATGCTATCCATTTCACATATATTTTTGCATTTGGTTTGTTTCAGCTTTTTTAATTGCTGACTCCAAATCTGATTGGTATCCATTTGTAGTGTAGGTACTTCAGTAACAATATAATCATAGACCTTCGATACCAGCGTACACACCAGGGAACAGATTGGGAAATAGTGGGCTTAAAAACCAAACCAGGTAAAACCAAACTGAACCTAATTTAATTTAAAGTAGCCTAGCACAACTTGACCTAACCTGACATATTTTAGCCAAACACATTACACAGCTTAACCCAACCTTACTTAATCTTTCTTAGCCTGTAGCCTATTACAGTTTCAAGTTTATTTGTACCATGAATGGGTGTCAGATTTGGGACAACTACATTAATTTCAAGAAAGCCCAGAACATGCATTATTTGTGATATGGCTGATGGCATATTAAAAGTAGAAAACAATTGTCTATATGCTTTATATTGATGCGTTATGGATTTTTTTTTGGTACTTAGTGGATTGGCCATGTAATTTTGGTGAGATATAGTTTTGAGTACTGTTCTGTTGTCTTATATTCACTGAAAGTCACATTGGCTAGAACTAGGAAGTGAGGTTCTTAATTTTACTGATAATAATGATAAGTTATTTCTGCTATTCACTTGCTAAAAACAGTAACAATTTCAAAATTAGTGCAGCTACTGACTGACATATGTGTTTTTCATTGGAGTGCTTACAGACAACCCTCCATGTAGTTCCGATGTCAGTCGGGCTGTTGGCTGCTCGTCTGACAGATGGTGTCGACTGTGTTACAGAAGCATCTGCGGCGGCACCATGGCCAGTCCAGAGGATGTGATCGAGTATGCCCCGGTCGGTCCTGAAACTGTGCCCCGCTGCCACCGCCGGCGGGTCTCCGAGTTCTCACAGTTCTCTGAGCTGGACAGGTGAGTGAGGAGTGAGCACCCACCCTGGGGAGCGAAGGTACACAGTAGGTACACGCCTGTTGCTCAGATGGAAGAGACCTACCCGATCTCACGGGAATAGGACTGGGAACCCTAGTGTTAGCCAGGGAAGAAAGACATGCCCACTAGGGTGTCCATTTTTGTTTGTCCATGCAAGCTGTCCACCCCAAAACAGGGTGCCCCTTTACACAAATAATATGCTGACCAAGTTTTGTCCCCCTCCTTTGAAGTTTGGTCCCCCAGGCCTTCAAAGGTCAGTGACCCCTATTTAAAAGGTCAAATATCAAAGTAGTCGTACAGACCTCGACGTGTGCTCATTTGCAAGCTCTTGTTAAGTAGAATGCTCTCGTGAAAAGCAAAACGCTCTACATTTAATAGTTTTCGTTTATCTACCAAAACCAGGTTTTAGTGTATTGTACCCTAAAATGTGCTTTTGTAGAGGTTTGTGACTCTTAAAACGAAAACTATTAAATCTAGAGCATTTCGGCTGGATAAATGTGTGATCTGCTCAGCAAGAGCTTTCAAATGAGCAGACGCCGAGGTTTGTACGACGACTTTGATTTTGACCTTTTACATAGGGGTCATTGACTATTGAAGGCCCGGGAGGGGGGACCAAACTTCAAAGGAGGGGGACAACTTAGTCAGCATATGATTTGTGTAAAGGAGCACCCCGTTTTGGGTGGACAGCTTGCACGGACAAAAATATGTTTTTTTGGAACACCCTCAATTGTCCACTCTTCCTGGGCAGGGGCAAATAAAATACAGTTTTTACCTAATGACAACGCTCCATAGACCTGAGCAAAAACGAATAAGATAATCGAGATAGCAGCAGATTCAGATATTGCACCATAAGTTCCAAGTCGAAACCGAAAATCCAAAACTTGGGCAAAACCAAAGGACTCTAGAGCTGGTGCAGACATTTTTGACATCACCCGAATGTTGGAGATCCTGTGAATGGCACTGCTAACTGCGTCATAGCGAGGCTCGCAAGTTTTTCCAACATAAGTGGGCCACCGAATTGCGTTTGCCTCATGCAATTTGCTTACCTCATAAGATCAAAGTATTATTGAAGAAGAGGGAGCAACTCAGAAGGCTGAGCCAACGCCCAACAGCGAGCTTCAGAAACGCACCATGATTTAGGCTTCTTAATCATCGATCATTTCACGAGTGTGTGCCGGGCTAACTTTATTTACCATGCAGATGTTTTGGAAGGTGTCTAGTTTCTGCGTACTGACATCATGTGTTGGGGTGTGGGCGGCCAGCCCTGGCCCTGCATCGCTGTTAGAGACCCGTTGCTGTAGGGTGGTGACTGGTGGTGTTACCAGCGACCCACAGGCGACCCCCCAGTGAATGTATGTACCGCTGTCGAGCAAACTGCAGAACAATCGTCGCCCGTGCGCACTGCGCACTAGTGATGTCATTTTCCCGAAATTTCCTGACCGAAACCAATCCAATACCGAACATTTTGGTTGTCCAAATATTGACCGATTTTTGTTGAGGCCAAAAATGTCCAAAATTTGACCGATTTTCAAACATTATACTTATTTATACTCACAGGCAAAAATAGTTTTGTTAATATCATAATTAATCAAGCACACATGTACAGTTTCCAAAAAGACATTATAATTGTGAAAAAGGAACTAAATACATTTGCAAAGCAAAATAGTGGATGCCGCAAGCAAGTCCAAAGAAATTTACATCAATTAATTGAATTTCGAGCAAATTGTGTATCAAATTGCTGGATAGAAATAAGAATGCTTAAAAATGTGTCCAAAAAGTAAATTGTTTAAGATTAAGCTGACCGAAAAGTGTCCAAAAATCTATAAGCCTGACCGACCGATTACCAAATCGGTCACACAATTTTTCGGTAACAAATTTTTTTGCTACCGATTGACACCACTAACGCGCACCACTGCGACTGCTGACATCAGTGGCCAACATACCCGAGCACTCGCCCCGGCTCGGCCAGGTGCGTCCGTAGTGCCGGCACCTTCCCGCCGTATGATCCTGCTGACGATACGTCAGGCGGCTCACGGCGATGGGCCACAGTTGTCACGTCCGGGGTAACAGGGGAGCTGTCCGCCGGCAAAAAGCCGTCCGTCGCGGCCGGTGAGCTGCGCCGGCCGGTCCGCCGTGGTACGGCGCCGCTCTGGAGCCTTCCGGGATGGTTCGGTGGAGCAGCGAGGTGCAGCACACCGTGGACTAGCGAGGCCGCGCAGCACGCCGGCCGAGCGTGATATGGTGATTATGGAGAGCGGCACAGGGGCACAGGGGGACGGTGGCCGACCTTAGACCGGTGTACCGATATAGGAGATCGGTGTACCGATATTTTGACTGGACAGAACGAATCGTATGTTGTCGAGCTCTGTGTCAGTTTGTGTGGAAGCTTGCTGTTGATTTTGAACTAGTGGTACTTGCTGATTATGATGGGTCTTTGGCCGCTATTGGGCACGCAACGGCGAAGGTTATTTATCATTAGAGTGAGCGATATTGATAACCGCTGCCCTTGGTGAATATCGGAGACCAAAACTATCGATGTTACGAACTACTCATTATCAACAGTTTGTAGTTCCGTTGTAAATTGTGTTAGTTTCCCAATTTAGTTCTTGCTTGACGTTTGCTGGTAAAACAAACTCTGGCCTGGTGGAAGTTCTGTCTTTAATTCTTACTTAGTATAACTTTTACCATTCGACTTGAGCCATTTTGATCCTCGTCTGTGGACATGCCAGCAATGTATAACATCCGTGTTAGTTGTTGTTAGGGCCTGTCAAAGAAACTGCAATAACGTGTAATTTGATAACCGTGATGACGACGAAATTACTCTTTAGTATCTTATAGCTCTATCCGTTTTATTTATGTCACTCATGTGTTACCTTAACCCGCTGCCGTCTGAAGTCCTTATCACATCTTCATTCCCATCATGTATTCACGGCTAGTTTCATTGATTCGTAGCCAGACGATTTCCGCGATGATATTTTCGATTTAAAGGGATCACATCCGTAGTCCGTACCCACTCAAACTCAGCCGCTGCCTTCAGTGCGTTGAGTCTGAATTGGGCCAGTACCGAGCCAGTAATGCCCGTTGAGTACCACCTCTGGTGTGGACGTGCATGCATAATGTGTGAGAGTGTCCGCTGCACGGCCGGGTTTATGGCCTGCAGCGGGCAGACCGCCTGGCCGGCTCATGGCTGCACTGCGTGACCTCACCGCTGGGTGCGACGGACCCACTGCATCACATTGGCCGGCACGGCAGCCGCTGGAACCGGGCGCGGAACCGGTCGCGTGCGGATGCTCAGATCGGTCACCGTGGCTGAGCAGTCACGGGGGCAGGCATTTGTCGTCAGTGGTCAGTCAGTCGTCTGTCAGTCAGTCAGTCGTCAGTCAGTCAGTCAGTCAGTCAGTCAGTCAGTCAGTCAGTCAGTCAGTCAGTCGTCAGTCAGTCAGTCAGTCAGTCGTCAGTCAGTCAGTCAGTCGTCAGTCAGTCAGTCAGTCAGTCGTCAGTCGTCAGTCAGTCAGAGCTGGGTTGAGTGAGGCGCTGACCGCAGGCAGGCATCCGGTTGGAGTCGCGGGATTTCTCGGGTATTTCACACGGGGTTGTGTAGGTTAATATTATTTCCGGCTTGATAGCGAGTAGCCAAACATGTGCATGGATCTGAAAGAAGGATCTTTCGACAAAACTAATGTTGGATCTATGATTCCACTGGATCCCACGACAAAATACAACAGTGGATCTTGAATCCCAATGGATTCCTTGATTACATTTGGCAACGGATCTTGGATCCCATAATAAACAATGCAAATGGATCTGATCCTAACGGATCTCGAATCTGACAGGATCCGACTGATAAATTATGCATAATTATAGTGTTTCTTGACAAAATGTAACTAAAGGCATACACCCATGCTAGTTCCATTGCCAACGAACTGAAAGGTAGTAGGTACTGACAAATACTTAAAATATGGGTTCCGAAATTACATATCTGTTGAATGTTGGTACTGGGATCCCAGTGGATCCCAGTGAAAACTAGTACCTGAGATCTCGGATCCCGGCAGATCCGTCGACGAATGTTGAAGACGGATCTATGATCCCAGTGGATCCATCGATAAATTGTGAAGGTGGATCTATGATCCTAGTGGATCCGGGATCCAGATCCCAGAGATCTGATCCCGGGATCCGTTTTCGGGATCCGAGCACATGCCTGCGGGTAGCTGAACGTGCTAAGCACTGTAGCGGGACGCATTGTACCCGTCTACAGTGCACGTGTCACACCTCGTTCATGCCATCGTGTGCAGTGTCCCAAGATTCCATTTTGGCTTGGGTGTCAGAGTGGAAAATTTGAGCTTAAAAAGATCATGAGAGTGGAAAATTATGTAGAAAATGCTACGTTATTGATTACTGTTTTGAATATGAAAAGTAATGGCTTTCATTGAAATCATGTATTTGTAGTCAATATTTATTAATATCAGAATCAATGTAACAATCATAATTTGGGAGTGGAAAATTGTTTCCTAAAATGCAGAATGAGACTGTGGAAAATTATTCACACTTGGGTGTCATCTCCCATCCAAATCGACTTTTTTGGGACACTGATCGTGTGCACGTGTCACCCCTCGTTCATGCCATCGTGTACAGGTCTGAGTTGTGTCATCGTCTGGCTAAAGTGCGGTCAGCTTTGCCGATTGCCTTATCGGGCTGTCCAATGTTCAGAGCGAACAGTGGCGATCCTGTCCGGCCGGCACGCGGTCTGTATGCGTGGCACTGGGACGTGCGTCAGAGGAGGTCCGATGTGAAGTCCGGGGTGAAGTCCGACCACAAGACGGCCCTCGCTCGGAGAGCGGTCTGACAAAAACTCACACGACGTACACTGCCGGTCGGTGACGAGGCTGGGGGACGTCGGGGGAGTGCTCTTGGGAGAGGATGTAGCCAGTGTAGGGTCAATGTGCAGCTGATGGAGCAGCAGGAGAATCATAGCACTATTGGTCCCAGGTGAAGGTGCATAGTCTCATTGGACTTGAAGCGGATGATGATGGGGCATTTTGTCCAGGGGCGGATCCAGGGGGGGGGCAATCCGGCCAGACTCCGCCAAAAATGTCTGAATTCGGAGCAAAATTGAAACATTTCCTGATATCAACGAAAATATAAGCAACTTTACAAAGAAAAGTTTGTTTTAAATCAGCTATCAATGCATAAGCAAGCGGAATCCGATGAATTGTCAGAAATATGTGAGAGTTCTTGGACTTTGCCCCCCCCCCAACCATCGGTGGCCCTTCCAAACTACCGTTCTGGATGCGCCCCTGGTTGTGGCTCATCGGGAGCTTCGACGTTATGCTGCTGTTGATGAGAGTGAAATGTCGCGTGATCGATTCCAATGCCTTGTGTGTTGCCGGAAAATGAATTAGTTCTCATGATGCGAGACGGAGGATGGCTCACTTGTTGAGGCTGGTGAAGTTCGACTTGCGAGTATGTTACACAGTCATTAAATGGCGGTAATCATAGATACGGGCTCGCACATATAGCAGGATACCTGGATTTGACGTAAAAATCAGGTCACTGCAATAAGGGTCCGAAAATGTAATGCTAGAATTGCGAAATCGCGAAACATAGATGTCATCCCAGATCGACATCTCGGCAACCGAGAGTCTGATGGGCATGCGACATACACAGACGTGTATAAAAATTAACGGGCTGGCGTATGTTTAAGTTCAGTTGATTTTTCAGGTAATGGACTGGGTCTATTTAAATGTCCATATATTGATATATTGGTCTTGACTCTTGAGTAATTTGGTCTTGATATGCAATGTGGGTCGGCGAGTAGCGCGTGATGCGTGCAATGTTATGGCTACACTAACGCAAATTCATGGTTTTATGACGTTTTTCGCGATTTAAATTAGTGTTCCGATCAGGGTTGGCAGGGGGTGTCAAAAAGTGGTTTTTGCCACTGGTTTTCACCGGTTAAAACCGGCTGGCAAAAACCCCTAGTGGCAAAAAGTGGCAAAAAGTGACAAAAACTCCAATGAGCCTAAACTGAACCAAAACAATGGCAATGAGTCAAATAGGGTTAGTTTTGTTTATTTCCAAGTTTTATGGAAAATTATAGTATTTTTCACAATACATGTGTTTAAATGGCAGCAGAGTACCCAATAATTAACATGCTGATGCCAGTTGCCTACTCTTAACCCAGGTACACAACCCGGCTACTCTGCTGTCTTTCCGTCATAACTGTTGGCGTGCCTGTTTTTTAACACAAAACTATATCATTGTTTCCTTGGATGCAAACCATTTTTGTTTATATTGATTGTGTTTTGACTGGATGCAAACAGATTGTTTTATATATTGTGTTATGTAAGTGATTCTCTCCAAAAAGAAACTGGGAGCTCATTATTGACAGTATAGTTTCACAGTCTTCCCATACTGTTTGTCATGACTTTTCCTAGTTCTCAATATTTATTTGTCTCAGCCAGCTCAGTTTAGGTCAAACAGTCAAACCTTGTCATATTGTATTGGCGCCACATATCCTTAGTAGCTGCGGCGCCTTTAAACTAAAAATATACATTTTCATCATCAGGCCAGTAAAAAGAAGTAGAGCTGCTGTACTAAGAAAGTTTCGTTCATGCATAATTGCAGTTCTATGGCATTGCAACTACCAGTATTTTACTTAAAATGGTTCAACAAAAAAGTAATATTCCCTTCCTTCACAAACAATTTTATGAATAAAAAGCAACAGGCAGTTTTAATTTTCGCCACTTTTTGCCACTTTTTGCCGGTTTAAACCGGCAAGTGGCAAAAACCCCTTTTTGCCGGCAAAAAGTCCAACCCTGGTTCCGATGTATGGAATGTGAAGAGATGAAACACACGTAATTTTGAGGATTCGTTTACTGTCTTTAATGCATGTACAACTTAATGCTTCAATTTTAATATTAATATTGCAGTGCTAAAATCCACCTGTAATATACACATTGACTATTTTCTATTTTGTGTTATGATTACACCGCCATACCGTCAAAAACGCGCGGAGGGAGATGCACGATACAAAACTATGCAGCTGTAAAGCGCAGTCAATTCTGACTTATATCCACACACAATTTATTTACATTTACAAACATGAAAGGTGTAAAGTAATAACAGTTTTATTTAAACGCTGTGATACCAATTTAGGTCGGCATAATTTATATTGGCAAAGCTTTCAATACTCAATAGTCACGGCTAGCATTTTATTTTCGGCCCCTTACTGCAGAAGCCTGATTGTCGTGTCAAATCAAGGTCTCCTGTTATCTGTGATACGGGATATCAGTGGACAGTAAATCACGATGTGAAGTATGAACAGAGCTGGGGGTCGGTAAGCATTTCCGCAATGGTATGACTTTTGAAAAGATAACTACATTTTACAGAGCACAGGATCAAAGAACTAAGTCCAATTGATAAACTTCTGCAAAAAGACGTGTATTGGCGAAGTTCATTACTTACTCATTGTTTTGTTTCTGTTCTGTAAACTGTACTGTGACCTGTAAACTGTACTGTGACCCGCATGTGTCACACTCTTGGTGACACGTGTGCACTGTGCACTTACATGCCATATTGTTTTGCCAAGTCTGAAGGTTTGATGTTTGTTGCTGGACTTAGTCAAAAGTGAATACAAACTTGTTGTCGGAACCTTAGTTGTGAGTGATTGATTGTAGGTTGTATTTGTCGGGACGTCGGTCTATCTGATTCGTCTCAGGAGTCGATCTTTTGAATCGTTTTTTTTTTTTATAGAACTTAACACGCGCACTTGAGGGGGGTCATTTTTGTGCCCCCACGTGTTTTGTGAAAAGCTAATCAACGAATCGGAGCAGGGCGTTGGTTTTTGTGCGACATTTCAGCCAACACAATAGCGGATCGTTTGACAAAAAAAAATCGCTCGTTAAATTTATAGTTTTATGGATTTGAAGTCCAAGACGGCGGCTTGAATCAAGGTCGGCGAAGCGATATCTTCGGAAACAATGGTCAGATCGGGATGATTCAAACGACATTCGGTAGCCAATGTCAATGTTCATCCCCGGACACAATTTTGAACATAATGCTGTTGACCTGTGACGTCACAGAGGTAAAATTCCCAAATGATGACATTCGGCCAGATTTGATTTGAGAGACACCGGAGAAGGGGGGGGGGCACAAAAGTGCCTCTCTCTCCAGTGCGCTTTAGTGGTATACCCCTCTCCAGTGTGCGTTAGTGGTATACCCCTCTCCAGTGCGCGTTAGGGGTATACCCATATCCAGTGCGAGTTAGTGGTGTACCCCTCTCCAGTGTGCGTTAGTGGTATACCCCTCTCCAGTGCGCGTTAGTGGTATACCCCTCTCCTGTGCGCGTTAGTGGTATACCCCTCACAACTTACATACAATATCACACACGCTAATGAGAACCACAGTCGCGCTGCTGCATTATGACATCATATACGCCGCAAACAGCACACGCAGCTGCGGTCGCCACACCTCCAGCGGCGTCACACACCAACGAAACCAGCGACACAGCAGCTAACGGGAGTTCAAGGTCAGACCGACCCTGACCGGGCTATGACGTCACTGCAGCAGGGTCGGGCCGCGGACGCCATAATGGCTCCGGGGCGACGGTGAACGAGCCGTGCCAACGGGGCACTGACAGCGTTCGACTTCGGACGGTCGTGTGCTGGCTGCGTGGCGTCCCCTCTCCTGAGTAAATTTGTTATTCAGTGATGCACCCTGTTCAAATATTTATGCTGAATATAATCCTTCAGATTATATGATTGAATTGGTCTTGCAATGCAGTGCCACGACTAAGAAAATACAAACAGCCCTTCAATAAAACGATATACGATGTGAATTACCAAAACGTATGGGCGCAAATGGACTCAAATGTGTCGGCGCGCCCTTAGACCCCAATAAACAAACACAATTACCAAAACGTGCCGAAATCAATGCTGAGTAAAATCCAACATGGGCTTGAAATTCTAGCAAATTCAGCAATTATAACTTTCACCTTCTCTTCTGTAGACTTGGTGCATCTCGTCGACGTTTCTAACTCACTCGGAGCAGTGGCAAAGACCAGGAGTGTCACGCACACCGGCAGTATAGGCGGGACAATGAGCGTCCCCGCACACCGGGCGGCGCCCGTCCGACCGCAGCAGCAGCTGCAGGTCAACTCTGTGTTATTCAGCGGGACCGGGGGTTACCATTGATACTGATGATACTGCATATACACAGTACCTACTCTACGAGCGCCAGGCTCTCATTTACGCTGCATGTGCCTATTAAATCCTTGTGATTGCGCATCGGAGACTCAACAGCTTCTGTTCCGCCGTCCGCGACCGTCTCTTGAGGCCATGAGCTGTGTGTTCCTTTTATCTAGCATTGCCCAATTGCCAATGTTTATTGATGACTTCCTCTTAATACAACTTCGATTAGTGCATTGCTCTGACACCAAACGCCGTGCGAGAAATCCAGACCTTGTCGTTGTCGCAGAGTTCTTTCCGTTTGGCGGTGACCAATGTTTGCGTGTCTCCCTATCGTTACTGAGCGGACCGGGCGGCGTGGGCGGGTCACAGGGCTGCCTGCCCGCCCGCGCCAGGACCGCCGTCACAGGGCTGCCTGCCCGCGCCAGGACCGCTATGCGTGGGCGGGTCACAGGGCTGTCTGCCCGCGCCGGGACCGCTATGCGTGGACGGGTCACAGGGCTGCCTGCCCGCGCCGGGACCGCTATGCGTGGGCGGGTCACAGGGCTGCCTGCCCGCGCCAGCACCGCTATGCGTGGGCGGGTCACAGGGCTGCCTGCCCGCGCCAGGACCGCTATGCGTGGGCGGGACCGCTATGCGTGGGCGGGTCACACGCGCCAGGACCGCTATATCGCCGATAGCCATGAGGCAGTTCTGCTGCCGCGCGTCAGCCTAGCGTGGTGTCACGTTGTGCACTCGTGCAGTGCACCGTCACTAGCCTAGCGTAGTGTCACGTTGTGCACTCGTGCAGTGCACCGTCACTAGCCTAGCGTGGTGTCACGTTGTGCACTCGTGCAGTGCACCGTCACTAGCCTAGCGTGGTGTCACGTTGTGCACTAAGTGCAGTGCACCGTCACTAGCCTAGCGTGGTGTCACGTTGTGCACTCGTGCAGTGCACCGTTACTAGCGGCATGTGTTCAGGTCGATCATGTGACTAAGCGCTTACATAACTCTGAGCACTTGAACACTGCACTAGAACATCCTCGCGGTAAATGCTATCAAAATGATCAGAGGCTTGGCAATGACAATGAATGTTGTGGAAATAAGCAGGGCAATGTGTTGTTTGGGAGAGAGACTAGTGGACAAGGCTTCTTCGCTTTTGTAATCCCTTCAGTGCTCCTCATAAAATAACACTCATGCCCTTTTTGGCTCATAAAAATATTTGAATTGACATGTCAAAATGATTTCTTATTCCGTTTCAATTATGTTTCCTAAAAAACGTGTGAGTGTGGTATTATACAATTCATGTTTAATTCCTTATTGAATCTGAACTGTTTCTGTATAACGAACTTTGCGTGGTGCCAGTGCAGGATCGATGAACAAGGCAATGAATACAGGATAAGAGAGCAGCTGTGTGATGGCCGATATTGGGTTTGTTAGCCATGCGTCACTGCTCGTCCCGCTGGCGCGGCATCTGGCCCGCGCGCTCGCGATTGTAGTGAATGACCTTCCTCAAGGCCGATCGGCCGGGCCGCGCGCTGCGCTACGGACAGCTGTCCTACCGAAAGGCCCTCCGCCAGTTGGTCAGTTACCCAGTTGCGGTGACGTCAGCTGATTAATAGGTATTGCGGAAGACAGAGAGTCGGGCTGCACAACAACATAATCGTTTTTCACGCATAATGACAGTCTGAATGTGCTTACTCGGAAGTCTCACGAATTATGTGAATACGAATGCTGCTTGGCCAATGGCCATTACATGTTGTGCTCTTTCAGCTCGAGCATTTGGGTGTTTTTAGCCCAGAGTGTACTTCTACCTGGAAAAGCTATTTGACTCTAAATGAGAAAGGAATTCCTTTAACCCTGGTTCTGTTAAGCTTTTCAGTAGCATATCTTCAAAATGGAAGTGTTGTAAACGATAGAATGTGTCGACACGAATTTTATTATGTTTTTTGCATGGTGACATTTCAAAATTCATTGCAGCACCATTTTGTTCGGTTCCAAATCACCCCAGCGTTTACGACAGTGAGGCCGCTTACACTGAAAATCATTTGTGAAATAGTGGAACCTCTGTGCCAATATTTTATGTTGAAATATCACCTTGAAACGAGCTTCCAGCTGCAGCAGGGAATGGATTAACCTTGCTCATCGGCACACTAGACCTACTTCTTCTCGTCGTGGTAATCCTCCAGCACTTAAGCAACGACCTGTTTACGGATGCTGAATGGCCTCTTCTCTCAAGGACGTTGTACAACACGTCTGATTGCTCAAGTATTTGACATTAAGCACCTGTTGTTTGGGAGGATTTGGGTGATTTCGCTAGATTCACGGGTTTTGGGTTGTCTGTACTGTGTCGCTTGTGTTCTGCGTTTATTTGTCAACTGCCTGTCTGTCTTGTATGTAATGGTAGTCTAGGTGGCATTGTAGTAGCAAAGCAACACATGAAGTACCAGAACTCACTATCTTTTCTTTTCGACAGATTTGAGCTGCCCGAGGTGTCTCGTCTTCTGGAGCAAGACGAAGGCAGTGGCGGCGGCCACGCCCTTCCTAGCACTCCCCAGGATGACAATTATGACCCCATGGAGGTACGTGACGTTTCTATTTGCATCGTCCTTCGAAAGACGCACCTTGGTAGTGTTACCCTAATCCTTCCACGCATACAAGTTAAAGCAATGCAGTTTAACTTCATTACCGTGCTATCAATTTAATCACCCCCGTATGATCAGTAAGATGAACCAATGGCTGACTCACTGATTCCTTCCGGGTGTCAATGTTCAGGAAGTCTGCTTGCCGTCTCGTATAACTTGCCAAACTTGCCCCAGATCCGCCTGGTAATCCGACCTTGTGCCGGCTATCCGTGCCGCCGGTACCGGGATCTCCGTTTCCGCGTGTACGTGCCATCGTGCAGCGGCGGCTCGTTGCCCGACCTTGTCCCGCCCCTGATTCCTCGCACCCTCCCCCCCCCCCCCTCCTGTCCTGCCTGCAGCCGGCCCCGCTGACCGGCCTCTCGCCCCTCGCCGGCCGGCCCGCGGACCGACCCAGCTCTGTGGAGAGTCTGCGCCAGCGGCACCCGGCCGCCCTGCACAGATCTTCGGCGAGTGTAAGGTCTGGTACCACATCCTGGTCACTCACGCACATAGTCCAAACAACACTCAAACGCCTGACCCCACCTCCTGACCTCAGGCGCACTACTTGAACGACGCTTACATGCCGCTATCATGTCCAGACCAGAGGTGACAAGTGGATGGGAACTTGTCACACGATCACATCAGTTTTGAATTAGTGCAAAAACAGCACTTGCCACACATCAAGTATTGCTCTATTGAAAGCTTCCGAGAACTACAGGTTCGAGGGATTCATTTAATACATTATTAGTGCGTGCTGTTTTCTGCAGCATAATCTTAAAGTTTCCGTATCCGTGCAGCCTGTTGTCGATTTTGTTTTTAATCCACTCAACATCTCCGTCTCAATCTTGCACCCACGAAAGTCTCCCACTATGTATTCTGACTCATAAGGTTGTTTAACGTGGTGCCTGTGATGTGAATAGTTTGCTTTCTACGAACCTTTACAAGTTCTTCAAAGAAGGTTTATGTGGCTCCCACATAATCAAACTCAGTGTTTTGAATGAATCACGGATGGGACGTTTTTTCTTGATCTCCAAAACTGGTATGCAAAATTATAAAAATTGCTAGCTCGGTGAGTTTACCTTTTGATGTGTTTTGCATGGGAACTAATTAATTATTTATATTTGTATGTTGTGCCATTTGAGAATCTTCTGCTCGCTGCTTCGCCCCTTAAAGGAAATAGTTCACATTGTATTTTTTCAGACACGATTTGATTTAATTTTGAAATGCAACTTATTTTTATATTGTCAAAAATAGACATGCATCGCGCCGATTCAGAACATTATTAGTTGTATTAAAACTGTATGCATACTTTTTAGTCTCAGCTGGGCCTTACGTCACGCGAATGAACACAATAGCTCAGCCAATCAGATTCGAAAGTAGTCTCGCTCCAGTCAATCAGATGTGAAGGTAGTCGAAAGCCGCAAGCTGATGGACTGATAGTATTGCTGTCGTGTGCGTTTTAGTGCCCTGGTATGCGCATTCCTGTGCCAGCCCCGCATTCTTTTCCCAGCCACCCATTCCTTCACCAAAAAGTCAAATATATTCGGCTGGAGAGTCTTCAGCCAATACAACTTGCAGATAGAGGTTTCTCAACACGGGCTAGACAACTTCTATCTCAGTTTAAAAAAAAAAAACATGTTGAAGGTGAACTATTTCCTTTAAAGGGATTATACGGGTTTTTCCCAGAATAATTGAGTTACATAGTATCCAACTAACGTACTTATAAAGTTGCGTGACTGTATGGCCAAGGCCCCTGTTTACCAACTTTCTTTCTTGCTAGAAATTCGCATCTTTCTTACCGTAAGGATGACCTGTGAGTAGCCCTCACTGCCTGTAGCCCCCGTTTCCATTTTGAAGCTCGCGTCGCCTGGCCTGGTATGCGCTCGCGCGTACATTTGTTATGCTTAGACGTACTTTGCTGTGGGTATACCTGTCGAGCCAACGCCTGTGACCTGTCCTGGCTTCTACTACGTGATAGCCGGGCTCCTGAACCTATGTCGCCGCGCCCCAAGGTGTATTACGATAGTGCTACATACTTGGCTTGGTGGGAACGTAGCAGTTCACATCCCTCGAATAATTACTCGTTAGACTCCACATACTAAGTCTTGAATGGACATGCTGCAGTACCTGAGCTTCTTTTGTAGTTTCCATTTACACGCTTGTATTAACACTTGTGCTGAGCAACTCATAATGGATGTAACCGTGATGCCGTGCACACGTGAAGGTAGTCACTCTTTCATCTAGATGCTCGTCACCTTGATAAAGCTAGGTTTGTAACGCCTAGGTGACTAACTGCAAAAGTGTGGTTCTAGTTTCCCCTTTCAGGACGCATAAACCTTTGATATCCCACATCCCTTTAAGTGAGCTTGTCAATGAACTATAGTGTTCCATACGTCGTTGTCAGTCCGCTGTAGATTGGCAAGCCCTCCGTGACCTTGTAGCCCTGTTAGGTCAGGTGTTGTGCGGCGCACATCGCTACGCATTCCGTGTCTGCTCAGCCTTCCGTCCTATCGTCCTCTTAGCCCTTCCTTTTCCACGTCTCCGCTGTGCCCCGCTTTGCGCTCTCGTGCGGTTCTCAGTCTGCCTCCCCGCTCGACTGTAGGCCTCCCTCCTGTTGCGACCGGTCGTGCCCTCCTGGGCCCTCGTGTGACTGCTCTAGATGTTCGCCCTCCGACCCTGGCTCCGTTTAACGCCCCCTTTGCCCGTGCACCGTCTGCCTTCTCGCTGCCCCTTCCTTGTGCACGTGTCTTTGTCTCCGTTCTACCCGCCTTGGCCCCCGTCTCCGTCTCGATCCTTTGGGCTCCCCTCCCTTCGTCTCCAGCCCCCGGTTTTGTCCGCGGCCGTGCCTCGTGCGTCCTGTAGGTGGGTCTTAGTAACGTGCGAACGGTCCTGGCCAGATCCGGTGTAACTCGCGTGAGCGGCGCTGGTTTCGACAGGTTGGTGTGGCCCCCGGCCTCGGTGTCCGGCTGCTCGCGAGTAGCCCGGTGCCCAGACCCTGAAGCCCCTGTGACCGCCCGGTGCCCGTGGCCTCTCCGGTGATATGACCAATACGCTTATCACCTGTCACCCTTGACGTTGTAGCCCCGTGTGAACGGATGGCGATGCAGACGGTCCTCATTGGATCGCCACAGTGGCCGAGAGCCCGCTCGTGTTGAGCGTACCATGACGCGTCCTATCAGCGGCATTGCCCTGTTACGGGACTCGCATCTCCGATAAAACTCGGCGAGACTAAAAGCGAGAAGACCATACAACAATCATATGACTGGCGAGCTATCCCAACGACAACAACATTGTTATACACGATATATGATCGTATTAGAGGATTTTTCATACTTTCATTGCCCAGTCGAAAACGTGATCTAGATATAAAACAGTTGAGTTGAGTCTGTTATTTCCTAATTCCGCTGTTCAGACCATCTGAACCGAAATAGGAGGGATGTGCGCGGTATTGGGTGAGTACTGAGCCGAGACCGTATGGCGTGTAACTTTACCGCCAGCCGTGGCCGCGTCGAAGGTCATCCGGGTGACCTTTACGGCCGAGGGACGCGACGGAGAGAGAGGCCGTCCTTCCGACGGCCGAGCCCGCGCGCACACGTGTATGTGTTGCCGGCTCACCCCGTCCACGGCTGGCACTGCGGGTCTGGTCCGAGTGAGGGTGAGGCGCTGGGTGCCGGCAACTCGGCAGCATCGACCACGGCTGACGGAGCTGCAGCTCGACAGCACCACGGCTGACGGAGCTGCAGCTCGACAGCACCACGGCGCTGCACCTGACGCTGCGACTCGGTCGTCAAGGCCGGTCAGCGACCCATTCAACCGGCCGGCCGGCCGGCGGCGGCGGCGCCAGCCATCACCAGTCGGCAGTCATTCAACACCGGACGACAATCAACAGCCACTCGGTTTGCTTTCTTGACTGTCGACCGGCGCCGCAGCTGCGCGGTTTAGGTCGATGCAGCGGCGGCGGCGGCGGCGGGGGCGGGGGCGGCGGGGCCTCTTTGTTCTCTCTGCCACGGTCGGATCGTTGGATGGCAAATAGTAGGACAGCGGCAGTGGTTATCTGAGCTTTGTTCACGGTGCCTGCGACCACTGTGACCGCTGCGTCCAGCTGCGATTAGACCAATCAGCGTCGAGCACCGGCCGTTCTGGAGGTTGGGGGCATGGAATGTGGGGATGGGGAAGGATGTGACGTCATATCTCTGCGACCGCTGTGTGAAATCGCTGAACGCAGCGGTCGCAGAGTGCGGATGTAATGCAAATTGGCGCACTGCAGGCTGCGGCATTTACAAGCTCGTCTGCAAGTGGCTGCCGATCCTTTGTTGTAAGGAGGGAGTTGAGGAACTGAAGCTGAACATGGAACAAGCACTCGGTTATGATATATATAATATATATGTTACAGGGCGTATGAGAAATCCGGGCGTTTGCAAACGCCC